>JAZBGW010000937.1:0-19091 GCA_037464815.1 Mylabris variabilis
GGGTTACCGAAGCAATTTTTTTCTGAGGGTATGGGGCAACTGAAAAAAAGATGGAATAAGTGTATTAGTGTTGAAGGGAGTTATGTAGAAAAATAAAAAAATTTTTTTTCGCTTATGCGCTTTTTTCATGGCTAGGTAGATAACATAAAAATACGCCCTCGTAAATGTCTATAAACTTAATTTTACCGCCTTTACCTGAGTTTAAATATTGATACATTTTCTACCAAAGTCAATTGGAATTACATTTGCCGTTTTAATGGAATTACAGGTACACTATTTGTAAATGTGTATTATAGCTTTAGAATATACATAGAGGCTTGAAGGGAGTAAACGCAGAAAATCACTTAAAGCGATCGCAATTGATAGTGTTATACCTTAACGTCTCTACAGACGGTCCACAAATACAACTATCAACACAACTAATGTTAGATGACAATAAAGGAAACATGCGAGTGTTAATTTAAATGTAACTGTCATGTAGCGTTTATAGAAACTTCATCAAGTACCATAATTGGAGAAGTTACAGCTGTTTTCTTTGAAAATCTAACTTGTTACAATTTGATTTGGTAATGAATTTTAGATGACACAAAATATACATTAGACTGGATCTATTCAAATATGCATTTCAAATTTAGTATCTATAGTAAGTAACGTTTCTGTCTTTATATGTAAATCGACAAATCCGATTCTTTTATTGTTTTAGAAAACCAAAAATCCATTCTCAAATATGGGTTTATTATTGTAATTTTAATATAATATTAACTTAATGTCAATACCCATAATAATATTGTTATTTATTGTTCTTCACGTCATCTACAACGGTTATACTGGGTTGCTTTTTTAAAATTAACGGGAGAGAACAATGACCGACACAGAGGGGTGAGCAACTTTTGAGTTTTAATGTTTCACTCTCGACTTCTAACTTTTTAATTTTTCTTCGGGGCGTAAAGAACAAATTTCAAAAATCTTAATGTTACTAATGTATAACAGTATTTTAACTTTTACGAGTGCACAAGGCTCGTGAATCGTGCTACGTATTAGAAAGTTAGATTTGATTCCTCCCATTTTCCAACGAGCTACGGGGTCCTGTTTTTGCTAAAATGTTCCCTGGGCACCTTCCTAAATATCTTCAAAGTATGATTCAAATCGCTCGCCAACTAATAGGAGTTCGATACGAATTGGGTACATTTATAGCAGAAACGTGGTATTATATGTATACAGGATATTCTTTTGAAAGTGGTCAATCCTTATAAAACTCCTACTATCCGGCGAGCGATTCGAAAAATATTTCAAGGATTTGTAGAGGAGGCCCTAGAGACCCTTTTAACAAAATTAGAATTTTGTAGCCTATTTTGGGCAATGTCACAATTTTCAAAAACTAGCAAACCACGCAAAACGACTAAGAATGACTCGTAGACCCTCACAACAGTGATTTTTTTCCGTTTTTCTCCATTGCATTCGAGAGAAAATGCAAATCATTTCAACCTGTCCCTATATAAAATGAAGAAAAACGAAAAAAATCACTGTTGGGGAGGTCTACGAATCATTTTTAGTGGTTTTGAATGCTTTGCTTGTTTTGGTAAATTGTGACATTATCAGAAACGAGCGTTTTTTGCTCAACTATAAATCCTTGAAATATTTTTCAAATCGCTTGCTAACTAATAGGGGTTTCATAAGAATTGACCACCTTTATTATTATTGCCATTATTATTATTAAACGATATCTATGTGGATGATGGATATAAATAAATAATCACCACATTCGGAATATGTGATGTGACGAAGGTGGAATATTTTGAACATTAGAAAACATTCCCAGGAAATAACTGTTTTATGGAAACGAATGATTTATAAATAGGAAGCAATCCATATAGTAGTATAGACTTAGAAGTTGTTGTTAGAGGCTTAACATTCGAAAAAGTAATCTAAGGGTTGTGTTAATATATTTCCTGCTGGTATTGCTGTTGCTATTGCGGTTCAATCTATATTTAATGTCACAATTTGTTCATGTCATGTCGTTTGACGTTTCACCATTCATAAGAGACAAAGAATAAAAAAAGAACCAGCAAAAGAATTACAACTTACAAACATTACACGAATTAAATTTTAATATTTACTTTCATATATTGAGAAAGTTATAGTTGCAATTTAAATAGTTATTAATACTAAATTTTAATCTATTTATTGTTAGTTGAAATGATTCTATTTAAAGTATTTGTTTATATGAACTGCCAAAGATTAGAAGCTATCGATTATTAGCTAAAATGAAAACTACACAGTTACGTTAACTCAAAGAGCTGTCTTAATTATAGCCATTTAATTAGCGATATTTTAAACAAGTCTTGCAGTTTAAACGAGATTCGGGTCTAGAAAAGTGTTTACCGCTTAAACAGACGTTCACTGTGTTTGATAAGCCAGAAGCAAAAGTCAGAAACTCAAATCTGACAGTGGAAGACTTAATATCAGCAACATTTTAATATTTTGCTACTGAAAGAAACAATAAAGGCTCAAGATTCTCGTCAAAATAATAAAATAGAAGTTTACAAAAATGCTACAATTTGGCTTCTTCCAACTTTGAATTTATGCATTGAAATTTTTATTTTATATTTTGTTTTATTTTATCACGTATAGATCGTCGAATGGTGTTCAATCCAATTGTTTTCGGAGAATTTCGGATTTAATAACGAGCATTTAGACAATTAACGAATAATTAAATCACTAGTTACCATTAAAATAATTGACCATGTTTAGATGCAATAAACTATCACTAATAACGGATTAGTTCCAATTGTATAAATGTTTAGAATTCGAAATGTAATTGATCAAAATATTACTTTATTGATATTAGATTAAGAGTTAGTTGTAACAAGTACGTGATAGCCTATTAAGCTCAACTTATCGTTAGCAACATGTTATAATAAGACGTTACTAAGTTAAACTTAACACTGTTATATGTAATATGTTAGAAACTCTGCAGATACTTAGTTAAAACTTGATATTCATGTTCACAAACAGTGTAAAGTATTTTAAAGTGAATCATTGATTCATTAAGAGAAATGACGAAAATAAAATTAATTGGTTAATTAATTCAAATATTGGATGTATAAATAACAAGGGAAATTTGTAGAGAAATTTCAACTTACATTGTACACGAAAATTTAATTCGTTGCTTAACGTTTCACCTTCACTGTTGACAGCCGAACAGACATATCTACCAGCACTTTGTCTTGTTACTTTCTGTAAGACCAGACTCTGATTACTGTGGATAATACGGCCGGACATGTTGTGGTAGAGTACAGAGCCCTGAAAATTAAATAAATGCTTAGTGTTGATTCTATATGCATATTAACATTTTGTTAATACTACAACGAAATGCTTTCAAAGGATTAGCACAATAGAACCATGAAATAATAATAAAACAAACCAATATTCGACATTTTCAGGTATGCACCCATTAATTGAACCTTGTATTATTGACTAAAGTGTATTGGTCGGCTTGTCGATTCATTTTCAAATACGTAAATTTAATGTTGTTAATATTATAAATATTTATTCACCCGGCGCATCCACCATTTTACAACATCATTATTTACATTAGGGATTCCGACTTACATGTCGATTCGGCATGCGACAATAGTCAATCTTCTAGCATTGATTATTCGCTTGTTTTTTTAAAATATTACCAAAAATTAAATGTGTTGGATAGAGCATTTCAAGCAGCATGCTCTAAAGCTTCTTGTTTTGAAAAATATGATAAAATACTGAATGGCAGTGAAAACTCTCGAAATCTGCTTTTTTCGTAGATTTTCCTACAAAACTGACTAAAACTTAGTCAATGTTATTGATTTTCAGTATGTATCAGGTAAATTTAGATAGAAAATTGATTGAGCTTTCCATATCTTCAAGAATTTTTCCGATATGTTTGTTAGTTTTTCAACAACTGAAGAAAAGTTAAAAAAATTTCAACAGTGATGCCATATATAATTTTTAATACAGAAAATCATTGTCTCGTTTTTAGATAGTTCATGTAAAAGGTGAGAACATGAAGCTCGCTTAAGATCCAATTTTGAAAGTCACGTGATTTTTACAAAAAAAAAAATTAACTACCTTTTTCAGCTATTATTTAAAACTATTAAAATTAATTCATTTGGTTCTTGATTGGTATGAAAATATTGTAAATTTTGTCTACTTCACAACCATATCATTATAATGGAAAATATTTAGAAAATCTGTTGTCGTTATTGTGATTTAGTGTGCAGTGTACCACATAGATCTGCTACAAACCAGTTGAAATGTACGAAAAAAATAGGTCCAAACGTTTCCACTGCTGTTCAAAATTTTATCACATTTTTCCAAAAACAGAAAGCTTTGGAACATGCAGCTTGAAGCGCTCTATCCAATGCACGTCAATTTTTGCCAATATCTTGAAAATCAAGCGAGTAATCGATTTTCTAAAATTGACAATTTTCGCACGCCGAAATGACATATAAGTCCGATATACCCTTAAATAATAAATAATTTGAGCAAACACGCTCGACATTAAGATGTTCATTAAGACGAAAGTACTACATACACACACACACACACACACACACAAACATCATCAAATCAGGCCTTTATTTATCGTTCGCCTACGCTAGTTTTTGTCACTACCCCACTGTCTAACAGTGGGGAATGTAGCAATTACGTCCCGCATGTCCGTGACTTTATCAGAGTCCATGACACGCGTTTCATCACGGATACCAGAAAGACGGATTATCTTTAATTATCTGAGACATCGAATGATGCCAGTTCCAATTGTGTATACCAGCAAAACCCGCCCTTTTAGCAGACCAAGTAAAAAACCGTGCCACAAAAATAGAGACTTCTGATGACGGCACCAATGTATTTTTCACAGAATCCCACCTTTTTTTCCTCTCCCCTTTTTCTCTCTCTCAATGTGTTTCCATTTTATCTATCTGTTCTTTAATACGATTTGTCTCAAAAGATCACACCATTAAATTAGCTCGAAATAGTGACTGGTTTGATTTCAATTCCAGCTCGTTCTACTTATTGTTCACGATTTATACAATTTTTTCCCTTCTCCTTGTTTTTATTATTCATGATTCTCCGACATTAGGGAATTAGAGCGGATTTCGTTAACAAATGTAGTACAAGTAACGTAATGGAAAGCTTTATAGAGTTAAAAATTTTAAAACAAAGGTTCAACTGGAAGATTTTGGGTACTTTAAACTTGCGAAAGTCTTAAAAGCTTATGAATTCTTTAACAGATAAAACTTTTTCAATTCGCTCTTATCTTTACATACAATTAAAGGATACATAATTTGTCAAAGACGAATTTTAAGTGAAAGTAGATTACACACTTTTAAACTTACTACTCAAAGTTTGGCTCTGGAAAGATTGCGGAAAGTACCGGTTGAAATATTGGTTGGATTCTTGTAATTAATAATATCCAAACACTAACTAATTCTTCTCAAATAAAAGAACAAGAACACCCTAGTGTTATTATTCTTTGTTGTGGGAAAAAAATCATATTTCAGTCTATTGTTGCCTTGTACACAATGTTGTGTGTAAGTTTCATTTTTTATAACGAAAGTTAAAATTTACTTCCCTGTTGTAACAACATGAAGAAATAATATTTGTAAATAGCAGACCCTCAGTTCTTTTCTATTGTTATTTCGCGTTTGTTGTGGATTTTTTTATATGAATTTTTATACAAATTATGGAGCATAATTTCAACGTTTTGTTATTTTCTATTCTATTCCACATTTTATATTATTCCAATTCATTGAAATATTAAAATTGTAGTCTGTTGCAAAATCACTGTTTACTGCAGATGTTATCAAATATTAATCCCGGAAACAAACACAAATCGATAGAAAATATGGGTGTTTGTCAGTTGGTACTCAAACTGTCATATTAAGTGAAAGATGAAACGTATTGACATTGTCATTAATGCTTTAAAACAGCCCTAATGCACGATTTTTTTGTACTCTAAAAATTGAGGTACGATGAGGGGCACGTCCGTTCATTATGTCCGTACAAGTGTAATTTGCTTTGATAAGCGAAATTTTTACAACACACATAACGAATATTGATTCGGCTTTTATTAAAAATATGAGATCCTAACAGATGCTTTTTATTAAATTTTAGACCTTCCATCCAAGAAGGAAATATCAGAAAGTTGAAGGTAAACCGCGGAAATTTCGCTCGTTAAACACAGCGCTCACCAAAATGCTCTATTTATTGTTACGAAAAACTTTAATTAATGTTGGAAATATTAATGAAAGTCTTGCCTCAACTCAAATATTAAGAAAAATAGAAATGGAAAAATTCTGTACGATATTTATAGAAGCACAAAAGACTGGTGTTATCAATAAAACTATTACTTCCCGTTACTAGAAACTAATCTAAAAGACAAACAATATAAATTACCACAAATAATGAAATTGTGGGTTTGTATTCGTGTATAGTACAGAGTCATGGTGAAGATATCTTAGGCTTTAGGCGTACACATATTCTCAATTATTTTCAATCAGCTGAACGCACGTTTTATATAGAAGTTTTTACAGGATGCTGAAAATCAAACAAACTCTGACGGTAGTTCTCCATCCATCGGGAGAGCTTGACAAATAACAACAATAAAAACAAAAACAACAAGAATATCGCTAAAGATCCGTCAATTTGCTATTGATTCTTACATTTTATACTCAAATCGTGGATGATGTATCGCTGTGAGGGAGGAATACTTATTGAAACGTGTTCTATACCTTGAAATTGAGTACACAAGGGTAGCTATAACAACAAGAGAATTTAGACTGCAGCCTGAGGGTGTCAAGACCTTACAGCATTCAATTTTCCGGAATTACAACAACAATATCAATATTACCATATTGATACTAATGTAGTTCTGTTTTAGTAATTCTGGAAAATTATTGTTTCTTAGAAATTTACTGATGGGCTCGAGATAAGCGTATAATCATGCCATAATTAGCCCTAAAAAAAGCAACTATAATATATTTTGCGATGGAGTTAAAGCAACTTTTCCGTTGAAAGAAGACTCTGTGAATTTACTGGAAAGACACAAGTTACGTTTTAGAAAAGCGGGGCGGCTTGTGAAAAATATCAAATATTATTAAGCTTAAACAGTTTCGTAACTTCTTGCAATAAAAGCTATTTTTTAGAGCATACGCTGTGCATGTGCATGTGCAACAATCTGCTAGTAACTTTGAAAACTTCGTCTAGTGGATTTGTAATTTAGCAACGACTCGTTTAGATTTGCTAAATTTTATTTTTCTTCGATGCAATATTGTAGTATGTATTATTCATTATCTACATTTCTATAATTTTTTGTGACGGTTTTGAATTTATTTGTGGTGGTTATTCATACGTGTTTTTTCTTCGGTATAAACGTGAACTTGTATAACAGACTGCTTTCCATCCATGTTAGAGGAGAAGAAGAAAAAAGCAACACACACATATATGGTACACTGTGAAAAGGTCTGGTGTTTCCGGACTTCAATTAAACAGAGTGCATAAACTCCATAGCTATGATTTAGAATACTTGTTATGCTGCTTTTTTCCTTCTATAATGTAAAACGTTAGAAAAGTACGCGATACAAGGGAAGGTAAATGAGTACGTGGCACAATTCCAATTTATGGTATTTCCCATTAAAAATATAAATCCATGCTTTATTATGTTCTAACAAAAATTAATAGGTTTTTATAGATACGTGTGTCTTGTTTGTTCTCGTTCACTATTATAAATAAAATATAATCGTGTCTTGACAAGAATATAAAATATATAGTTGAATCAGAATATATCAGGAAATTATGGTATTCATTATAGATCATGTTTTATATGTAGTATATATAGAAATGACTTTCACGATTATCGGTTCTTACTATATAACGTGTACGTTATGAACCGTCACAGAATCGATAGTCATAGATTGATAACAGAAAGAGAGAGATGGGAAATTTAATGAACTATGAACGAACAGAAGGAGCGAATGGTGCAGAAGCACTATAGGAATACCGACTTCATTGTAGTTTTCGCATAAAACGTACATATACATACAGTAAAGGCGGCAGTAATGGAAACACAAAAAAACATCGGTTCCGCCCATCTATACTATTTACATATTAGTTAGAAAGAGATACAGGGAACGTGGGTGGTCTTCTGTACATCGACCTTAAAATTATCTAGTTTAAAAGACAACAGTAACCTGATGTGGAAAACTTGGCATCTTTGTCGTACGGTATCTCCTTTATTTTGTGAAACATCCCCTGAAAATGCTTCAAACAAAGAAGGATTTATCCTCAAGATATTTACTTTTACGCAACAATATTTGTCCGATTAATTCGTAATTATAAGACTAATTTGAGCAAGTTCTTCATAGCTTTACTCCTGCAAAACAGACTTAACTTAAATCAACTAAAACAAATATGGAATAAGTTGAATTGGATTGATATATTAAACAAAAAAAATATATTTTTTTTCAATTTCGAGGCCACCCACCTTCCCTCTATTTCTTTCTAACTAATAGGTAAGGCCGCGTTTATGGAGCTGTGATAAACGATAAGAGCAGTGATGCGACCAAAGCGGAGAAAACCAATACACTATTTTAAATGAAAATGTTTATATTGGAGCGTCGATCACAGCTCCAACATAAACGCGGCCTAAGTAGTTTATATGGGGGAAACCGATGTTTTTCCTATGCTTCTATTACTGCCGCCCTTACTGTATATCGTTTGATATAAATTGACAGATTTCAGAACTGATGTACTACAAGAAATTGCACTGTATAACAATAAAGTATATACAAATAGGAATAGATTCAACAAGTTAAACTCGAAATAATGGCAATTTTATTTTACTTACATTATGTAGCCATGTGAGTTTCCTCCAATGTGGATTGGCGGTGACTCGACATTCAAAATAAACATCATCACCTTCCTTGATATCATCAGCATTGAGTGTACTGCCAAGATGGAGCGATACTTGCGGGGGGTCTGAAACAATAAACCATTGTCAACGGTCTGACAGCAAAAACTGTTTCTGGAGATATATAAATCATTGATAGAATGTTTGTATGTGTTAGTGTCAACGTATTCTGTTGAGGATTCATAAACAATAGCCGAAGAAAATGAACAGATTCGGCAATGGAACGCAACGCTTTGTGACAGAAGCTTTGCTATGGCGTTGAAGAAAATTGGTTTGAGAAACAGAGGGTAGGATTTTTGTGAATTTCAACATTGTGGTTGTGGTGGTGGTGGTAGTATGAAATTTGTATGGTCGGAAGAGAAAACAATAACAATAGAGAAAGGGCGTCTTCCTAATTCAAACATTTTCTCAACGATAGAAGAAAAGAGACATTAGAATCGTTTGTTACACCTTCTCAATTTCAGATTCTTGTTCGATTTACAACTGTGATAAATTTATTGGAGGGGAATCTTATCAACAGCAGGTGGTTCTCGGTATTTATTAACTTAACATTTTTTATCACCGGTACAGAATGAGAAACGAAAAGGAAAAAATTGTGTCAAAAGAATCCCAAAACGGAAAATTTCTTTGATATTTCGTTAATTTTAATTGAAATTACACATTTTTTTTCTTTAAATATTAAAAATTTTTTTGGTGTTTGCATTTATAACACAACTATTCAACATAAAGTAATTACAGGGGCCGTATGGAGATAATTAAAAAAACTGCTTTTATTTTTACAATATGTTTCAAGTAATTAAAAAAGCTTTCACTAAAGTACACTAATGAAACTTTAATTACAATCAGGTTGGAAATGAAAAATTACTATCGACTTACGAACAAAGTTCAGAGTCGCTCTCCTTTACCAACTATTGAATGGCCCAAAACTTTATATCCAAGAAATAGAACGTGCATTAATTTGACCGAATAAGTGATTATGCTCGAATAAGAAAAGAACCCTAAACCTACATTGATAAATCCATGTTTCCATTGGAAATTAATGAAAGATCTTTATAGGATTAACAACAATACTTACAGACAACGTCAATTTTCCATGATGTTTCAAGGAACAGTCCTGTAACGTTGGGATTTTCAGCTCGGCATGTTATGGATTTTCCATCATCCTCGGTCGTCGGTACGAAACTTAACTCACTTATTGTTACATTTTCTCGCGTTTCTTGCTGAAAATAAATGAGGAATTATAGACCAATTAATTTAAATTTTAAAGTAGGGTTATATTATTTGAATATTCGTTGCCGCAACGGTACGATGAAATGAAAAGTTTACTTTTATACGAGGATTTCTGCCAAGAGTTTAGAAATTATTAAAATAGGAAGTTATGATGAACAACTGAAAAACTAGAACGAAAGTTTTGTTGTTGGTTTCGTTTAGATTTATGGTTATATCAATTAGTTTGATACCAAAGCAAATAAATCGAATTAATAGCACAATTGAACGTGTGCGTATTTGGAAGAGGAGAACCTATTTTGAAAGACACAATAAAGGTTAAAGGAGGTTGAGAACATAAAACGATTAATTATATTACCACTTGTGTCGGACTAACGAAACGTTTGAGCTTCAAGCCCTTAAAACTCTTTATATTCTTGCATCGACGAACACGCGTGTGTCTCGTATAATTTGCTCGCATTTAATTATTACAACATTCTAAAGCGACTCTTGTAATGCTTTCAATATGAACGAAATTCTATTCAACAATCTCTATCTCAATTGACAATAATGTACACGTACTTGAAATGTTGGTACACTTGACTTTTTAACTTGAAATCTAAAAGTTTCACTTTGATGTTTAGGAACATTGCCAAAAAATCTTCAAACCGTCTTTATACACAATTAGGGTTTGTTTCTCTCACAAATAAGTAGTGCAAAAATATAAAGTGATTCTACAATTAATGGAAAACCATTGTGAAATTGCCAGTTTAAAACAAAGGTTCGCAATAATGAGACCAATTAAAAGCTCTTATTATTCTAGATTTATCAACAATTTGAAGCCTTTTAAAAACATTTGCATTTGTGAAAATTTAAAAATAAAAAAGCCACAATTATTTTGATAAAAAAACAAATTAGTGGAAACAAAACATGCACCATTTGACGAAACAAAGTTGGAGACAGTCATTTCAACCCTCGATTGCCGGGTCTCGTCCAAGAATCTGCCCCTTTATGCCTGATGTATTTGCTTGATTCTGAATCGATTCAAGAGCATTTGCAATGATTTTTAATGAAGATACAAGCAAGTTCAGATATTAAATGACGCTTTTTGTATGCAAATTACTACCTGTTCAATATATTGAAACAATTCAATTTGGAAGACTTGTACTTATTTCTGAAAATCATTCTATCCCGCTTGCTTTCCATTCATCCCCATTCAATGCCCATCCATTATACATTTTAATGGAGAGCTAAACGAAAATATCTTGATACTCTACAAGAATTCAATCGACTTTTGCTACCGTTGTTGGCAACGAATATAACTATGATTATACCTATGTATATGGGTGTAAGTGAGAAAGAGAGAGTGAGTAATGGGGTGAAACGATGATATTGATAGAACATTTTCTCATATAAAATATTCTAAATGATAAAAACAGTAAGCCAGACTGAGAAAGGGCAACAACAACAATGACACAAACGGATTAGTGTTGTCAAGATGGAAAATTGACACGTCCCAAGGTAAGTCAGTGAGACCGAATTGTTGTTATTATTACCTTCGTTCTACGTAACGGACGTTTCCCCTTGTACCAAGTGATGATAGCTGGTGGTCGGGATCCAGCCGATTCACAAATCACCTCGTAACGTTTCTCTGCCACCAATGGACCATCTTTCGCTATAATTTTGGCTGTTAATGGTTTTACTAAAACGACACAAATCAAATTAATTTTAATTGCAATTTAATTATGTTAGAAGATTTACATTGCAAATCCAGAATGACTGAAGCGACTTTCGGTTCTGTTAACATCGTATTGACAGCTTGACATGTAAAGATAGCATCGAGGTCTTTACGTGTTACACGTTGCCATTCTAGTTTGTTCTCAATTACATCGCCAGCATTATGTTCAGGTTGATCATCAACAATGACCGCATTGACCAGCCAACGTACAACTGGCTGTGGATGTCCACCAACTGTCCGACATGTTAGCGATATTTCGTCACCCTCTTCATGTGGACCAACTGTGCCGTTGAGTTGACGGCCCCATTTGTCGAGAATCGTTGGCTGTTCGGGGGGAACTGCAACAGGAATTCATTTAGTTCTCTTCTTCAAGAGGAAATTGCATTTTTTAAGCCGTAGGCTTAATAAAATAGAAGCCCAACAGTTGATGTAAAGAAAGGCGGCATATTTCACTAGCTATACGGTTAACAATATAAATCTAGATAAATTGAAGTCTAATCCTTATAATTTAATATTTGAAGATGTTCAAAATGGAGCCCAATGTTATAAATAGGCTGCTTGTCTAACAAAAGGAGTGAAAGAAGTTTGACTGTGTTTTACCACGAAAATACATTGAAAACAATGTTTATATACACGTTTTAAACAGGGGCTATTTATCAGAATTACACACCAAATGGTTCAACCGTTTTTCCTTTTGAGAAAGATAGATAACCGCCTGTCGACGAAAAATGGAAATATTGTAACGTATTGTTACAATGTTTCTAATTCTGACATTATCTAAAAACATTAGCTTTTGTCTGATTAATTGGCTTTAATGCAATAATACCATAAATATTGATGGCAATTTTGTAATTTTATATCTTTACATATGTATCCGGCTGGATTGTAAGTGTAACAAATTCATAATGATTTATCTAACAGATTTATTCCCATGTATAAAGCTTTTGTAAAAAATAAATATCGGTACATACAACACAATCCGCATTAAAAGTGGAAAAAATCCTTTACTTTCTATTTCACCGAACAACCCTGTCAATTAAAGAAATTAATCTTCCTCAAAACTCCAGGGTATACGAATTTTGATAATAAAATTCAACTGATTTATATATATGTATATATATATATTTTTTGTAATCATTAGGTAAAATGTTCCGAGTAATTAAACATTAATTTAGGAATCATCAATTAGGAAGATAAATGATCGCTTTAAAATATTAATTAAATTAAAGAGTGAGGAAAGTTGGCTTGTAAAAGAAGACTGAACATGAAAAGAATTTTTTGCTTTCGCCATTATTTAATCTCGGCTGATATTTATAAAACATGTCCATACACATAGAAAGGAACAAGAACTTCAATTATTCAAACATTAATCATTAGTGTTTCGTTTATAATTGATACTTTTTTTGGATCTAGGTAATTCGTGTTGTTAATCAATTTCCAGATTGATACAACCTAATTAGTAGACAATGAAAAATCAATAGTCATGGAAACTGAGAATTAAGCTAAGCAAAAGATTACTTTCTTATCGTTGGATTTTTATAAACTTTCTAAAATAACGCCAGGTCGCCTTTGTGCTTCTTCATGATGAGAAAAATGGCCAAATCTTGATGTGCATTTTCTTGTGAGACGTTTTGCAGTTGTGCAGCACCGCCGGGAAAATTCTTCACATAAAGACTTCTAAAATTGGGTGTTGTTTTCGTTTAAAAACGATCGATTTTTTACATGGCGACTAAATTGTACCATTTAATACAATTTTTTGGTAGTTAATTTAATTTTAAAGATTTTATAATGCATAATTTAATCTTACTTTTGTTCTATTTTAGAACATTAGAGAATAGATAAATTTGAAAGAGTCTTCCTGTTCTAAAGGTTATGGATACGGAGATGAAGGAAGATTTAAAAAAAACGCAGAATCGAGCTCATTGCTCCACAAAATCTGAACCAGGGAATGTTTTCAAAGTCGCTTAAAATTTTCAGCTTTTCCATTGAAAACATATTAATTGACAAAAAGTTTTTTCTTAAAAGATTAAGTTTTTTCGTGCCATTTGCTGGTAATCCCCAGAAATTGAGTTTTTTAATAGCACCGATCATTATGGATTAAGTAAGTTTTAGCCCCTTGAATCGTTCTATGTATTTAGACTCGTTGAAAATCATCAAACAAAAATACCGTGAAAGTCTGTTAAAGGAAATACCTAGATTGGTACAACATGATAGCAACTTTACTTCGTATTTAATGAGGTCTGAAGACAGATTTTCAATTATCTTTAAACCTAAAGCAAGATGAGCCAGGCTATTGATGTTACTTTATTAAATTTATTTCAGTCACATCAATCTGTGTAAGATAATTTAGATTGAATCGACAAAAAAAGAATTCGATTTAAAAGGAAAATTTATGTTTACAGAATTATTAGTATATTAAATTACAAGGAATAGTTAAAATGGAATTTCTCGTTTAAAATTTAGGAATGTTGGAGACACATTAAAAAAGAATACCGCAAGTCTGTAGAGTATTAGAGTAAAAATAAGAAGGTGATTTACATCGTTTAAATGGTCTAGAGAGTATTTTCTTCATGAAATGTGTTCCTAAAGGAATTACTGGAGGTTTCACAACTCTAGTATAGTTGTATATATATACAGTGCAACTCTATTCCCATTCTGTCCTATGTACGTTTATAAGGATGGACGAGATCATGTGTTTTGTTGAGTGAATGTGAAGAACGACTTTTACGGTGTCTTATGAAGGAATTTACATACAATGCAAATTTGAACATAATTAGAGGTTCCCTTTGGAATTACGTTTGACTCGTTTAGAATGCTTATAGGTATGCGGTATTGTTAATAAATATCTATATTTCTTCTCCTAGAAATCTAGAATATCGTGGAAGACTTTGTAATGAGCTAACGAATCACTCGCTCTTGACGACAGATTCCTCAGTGAAGAAAAACAACTTTTATTCAAGCGATGAGATTTCGATTTGTTATTGTTGTTTTTTTAACGTTGTCGTCCCCAATCGGAAGTCTCTTCAAGAACAAATTCAATAACATTATTCTATTTTCATTTATCGATATTTCCGTTCTGGTAAAAAGAAAGCAATGTTTGAAACAGTCAACCAGCACGATATAAATTCACTCATAGCACTATTATTCGAAATGTTGAATAAAAGAACGATCTATTTAACAGTCGAATCAGAATCGGTCGCATTACACATGAAGTGGCAACGGCCACGTCTTACCACAATATGTAAAGAAGACAAAGAACGATCATGAAATGGGAATGAGACTGGCGATCATTGGGAATTCTGCCATTGCAGAATAGGGGCAAGGGTTAATACCGATAGTGTTGAAATCGACGAGTCAACAGTTTGATGGATTGCTCTTTTAACGTGGCCAATTTCCATAACAAACGGCCACAGTTCAAGCACTGGACAACGACACATTCGTTAAAGTAAAACTATAATGAAAAAAAAAATAAAGCTTGATCCTTTCATTTAATTAAAACTAATTAAAGTCGACGTTAAATTAGCGGTTGATGTGTTATAGTTATAATCAACAACAACAATTTTATTACATTATGTGATAAACTCACCCTAAAGAAACTTCCAACAAGTCTTGTAGGGGCTTATGTACTATCAAACTAGCTATTAATATGATACTAATCGCCACAAAAAATACTCTATTCTCTAGTACACCGACGTCTGTTGTCATTAGGTTGGGTAATTATAGCAACAAGAACAAAAACTTGTGTGAAAATCAATTTTCGCACACATCATTGGCAAATTCAGAATTTTAATTTACCTTAAATTTTGCGTTCCGTTCTACCTTTATTGAACACCACAGGCATTTTGAATGGTTGTATACACCTTTCGTTAACATCAGGAAGAAATTTCAAGTAGAAGTTGAATAAACTCGACAATTTCGTCGTGAATAATTTATGCGGCAGAAAGCTGGGCGTACAGCAACCGGAATCTGGGTAATATTATTTCAGGCGTCAGCTGCTATTATACCGCTAAATGTGCCGTATTATGTATATCGTAAACATTATTATCAAGTTATTTGTTACTGAATGTCTACCGCTAAATTACTACAACACATACTTGCGTACCAAAAAGAAAAAGAAACAGAAGAGAGATTTCCCAAAATAGCGTCATTTCCGTAACAAAATACTATTTTATCCATCAAAGTCGAGACAGTATCGTAGCAAAACGATAGAACGAAGCTACAATATCGATGATTAAAACTATAACGATAACGAATCTAGAAAAGTACAAATTTATAATTTCTGTAACACTATTACGTTTTCCTACACGATTCAATAAATCATCAAATCAAGAAATGCTGCAACAATGAACTGCACGCAAAGGTGCATTTGAACTTTCCCATTCTATCGATCCGTTTCTATACACATTTCTTTTCTTTTTTTTTTTTGATTTATCACGAAAATAGTTTAGCTTTATTGTTGAATTTGCTCAAAACTGAAATATAAATTTCCTCCATATTTTAGCCACGAATGTTAAAATATGTTAAAGCTATTTAAATATTTGTCTTTCATTGTATTATGTCGGATGGCTTTTATAGAACGAATTTATCAAATCTATAACTCTATTTCGTATTTTATTTTACGTTCTTATTCCACCAAATATTTGTCGGTGGTAATTTTTCAATCTTTCTTTGCCACCCATTTGAATTCTATTCTAAAAGAATCAATTTTGATTGATTAATTGATGATAACAATGATGATTTTATTATGAGAACAATTGAAGACTTATAATGGCCAACATGAAAGATTTTAGAGCTGCGTTTCTCAATTCTTTTCGCTTTATTTATTTTTTTTTTGTCGAAAAATAAAAAGATCCTTTGAATAGGTTATAAATGGAGTGAACTTATCTGTCAGAAAATTGGATTCGATGCGCGGATTATTTGAAGAGGAAGGAACTGTAAAGCGAAAGGGGTATGAGTAAACCAACCAAGACCACACAAATCCGTTAAAGCTGAAGCCTGAGGATCATATAATGAAGTCCTTATTGATTTCCTTGTAATCCCTCAAGCAGATAGATATTCTCATTATCCAAGTTGAAGAAATTTCCCTTGTTGAAAATAAAAATAAAACTAATAATATATGGTTAGAATGTTTCAGTTCAACTATCGCAAATTTCTATTAAATCCTATATTATACGTATAATAGTTGAGTTTTCATGGTATAAGGTTCAAATTTTGAACCAAGTTTACTTTATTGTCTACATTTCGGATCATTAATCAACTGACCCATTAACTCTGTTATCCTTTCTTGAAGATAGAGGATTCTTGTTGTGGTCGGTTAGGTCAGACTGTCGACTTTTGGGCACCATCTGGTCGAGTACAGATGTAATTAAGCATATCTGTCAAAATGTTTCAAAATACTCCATCATTCTGTACAACATCTTTAATCAACTATTCCCATTTAATATAATAATTGATAAAGATCGATTTATCTGATATGAATATTGCTGGATTTCATGAAGATTTAAATTAGTTTAGTTTAAGTTTGTGTGACAGATACACGTTTACATACAGTGTAGAGTTTCTATATTATTGATAGAGGCATTTCGGTAAAGTTATGTTAGTTTACTAAATCGGATTATTCGAGTAAATTATACGGTATATGGATATTTGGTGTGCGTATGATATTTCGGCCCTTAATTGAATGCTATCTACTTATATTTGCTTGCATGACAAGCACAAATGGTAGTTTATAAGCAACTACTAGTCAACAAAATACCGGAACATACAAAGGTAGAACAATGCTAGTGAATTTAACACAACTACTAGCTAGTACGATTACACCTCTTACATGAATAGATCTCATATAGTCTCTCAATAAATCATCAGTAAAAATGTTAAATATATAATAAATCAGTTGACGTTTTGATTATATTATTATTATCGATTAATTTCTGTCCCCTTATCCGTGTTTTAAGTGCACACTTACCGATAACAGTGAGATTATAGCGGAAACTGCGGGTCTGTGCATTACGGAAGTCCACTCTGCACCGGTAGACGCCCTCGTCGTGACGCCGGATGTCGTCGATGACGAGTTGTGCTGGTTCAGATACTGTACGGAAGTATGCTCTAGATCCGAATACTTCCGGTGCTGACCAATGCCTAGCTTGAGATAATGGTTTTCCACGTACATCAAAACTGCAACAAAAAAAAATGATCGCTTAGAAAATATTCGATTGTAAGCCTTTTAACAATATTAATTTAAAGAAGATTGTTCGGGATCGGAAAGTGGTAGCATCTGTTGTATGACGGGTGACAGATGGAGTGCCGGCCTAAGTAATAGGCCGTTGTTGGCCATAATGTACAACGTGGTCTCGAACTTAGTTACCAACACGAAATGTGGGCCCATGTATCAGACTTTGGATGTGTTAAAGGTCCGTTCTTAGTATACCCACAATTCTAATCAACCGTAGAGTAGATTGCTGTCGTATTTCTCTACAGATTTCATTAGTTAAACATGAATTTTGATAATACGGTTCGCATTTCTACGATTAGACAAATTTCGATATATCATCGATATAAAATAGAATTGATTGGTGAATGCGCAGTATTTGACCAAAATTCTGTATATTGAGGGTATGATATGATAATTACAATCTAATATAAATCACATTAACCAGTTCAACGAGTATAATCATGAAATGGTTCATAAATATTAACAATACTTGTCACAGAAATTCACATAAAATATCATTCTCTATTGCGTTACAGTTGAATTGTTGAACAATTGCAAAATTTCAACAAGCTGGAATCAATTGCGAGAACACTCCAATATTATTATTACAACAAAAGAAAAACACCAAAATTTGGTCAGTTCTCTATGTTTTATCTATATACCTACAGGATGTACACTAAAATAAACTTTTTTCATTTTTTTTAGAGGTATACTGGTAGAATACGACTTTAAAGAAGAGAGGATCATTACAAAATTACTGAAAATAAATTAAATATGTGTCTCCTGCTTACTTAGTGCTACGCAGAAAATTTATCAAATAAATCATTATAACAACATGTTTTTGCCAAATATAATTTAAACAAATAAACGCGTATCCAACTATGTGTTTTCACTTTTTTTTAATACATTTCCATTGAATTTTTCGAAAAAAAAATGGATAATAAAGAGCAAGGCCTGCTAGATTTGGACGCTTGCGCTGTCTTTACAGG
>JAZBGW010000938.1:0-15954 GCA_037464815.1 Mylabris variabilis
TTTACGTGCTTTGCTGGTTTTTGAAAATTGCGACATTGTCCAACACGATCGTTTTTTGAACAACTTCTAAATAAACTATGAGGTTCTAATTTTGCTAAAAAGGTCTCCAGGGCCCCCCTACAAATCCTTGAAATATTTTTCGAATCAGTTAGTATTAGTTTCATAAGAATTGACCACTTTTAAGAAAAACACCCTGTAGATACCGTTTATGGAAACTAAACGATATCTATAAACAAAAATGTTCGAATAATATGAAAAGTTCGAATATTAAGAAAGTTTCAAATAGTAGTAATCGATTCAAGTGGCATTCGCACAGCCCTAATTCTTACTCATTTTGCGCGTTTAGCCTTTTTTAAAAATCGTGCCATTGTCCAAGGCGAGGGGTTTTTAATTTTTTTAACCAGCTTCTGAATGAACTACGAGGTTCTAATTTTCCTAAAATGGTCTCCAGGACATTTAGAACAGCAACGTGGTATAATTTAAATAATACCGGACTGAACACGTGCGCTTCTGTGTTCGATTTTCCACAAACTTCCAAAATAAAATCTCTAATTTCGTTTACTAAATGGAAACCAACATTGGTGCCCTGTTCAACAATAACAAGATATTTATGTGTTTTATTCCATAGATTTAAAATTGTTTCTAAACGCGCTTGTTGTGACGGTAATTCTAATAACGAATATGCACTAACAACTAAATCGTACGTTGCCTAAAAATACAATTTTAAAAATCTTTACAATTTCATTACAGATTCGTACATGTGTAGCTGGTAGAAATTGCCGATAAAAAACACCTCTCAGCCACATCTTCTTAGTACCTCTACCATCTTGTAATAGTAACTGTGCTAAATCATTCATATCAACGGATGCATCTACATTGAAATACTCATAGATTGTCTTTTGCCAAAAATTGATAGCAGCCCTATAATTATAACATTTAAAATCTAAAATATTGTTTAGAAAATTGGATTAGTTTACCATGTAACACTTCCAACACCTGAACCGAAATCAAATAGACTTTTTGGCTGAAAATCAGGATCTCTTTTAGCGATTTCATTGAAAATTTTGTACAAAACTGCATATTCTGGTGCAATTCTAGCAAATAAATACAACAAACAATTATATGTGTTGTAATCAACTGATTTCCAATTATAAACTTCTTTAGTTAGAATTTTAGAAACTGTATCTTTAACTGATTGATCATAACGTAACCTATTATTTTCATCAACAACTTGGAATTTTTTGTACTTGTTTAAGACACGGTCTTGTACTTGCTGAACCTTATCTTTCAATTCACTGTTTTCAATCGGTGGATGCCTACCGTGTAAATAACGTTTCAACGATTCACTATCTTTGATTATAGTCTTTACCGGTTCGTCTACAATTCGATTTTAATTTAATTAGTTCAATTAATAAATAATCAAATATTACCTTCACAAACATTCTCAATGGCGCTAATTAATCGGCCCGGTAATTCGATGGTTCTTGGTTTTATTATACCGGGATGTTGGCGAGGTTTATAAACGTTATTCTCGATATCTTTTATAATATTCTCGTCCGGTACCACTTTAGGTCTCACTATAGAGTACTGAAAAATTCAACAAAGAGTAGTAGGAATTATACATGGAATAAAAGAAAAATTACTCACGTTTCGAATAAAACAATGATTACAACGAATCAATTTTTGGTAATTGTTCATTTCCTTTTTAAATAAAGTATACAAATGTGTTTAAAAAAAGTGAGGTTATACTGAAACTGGTAGTAACACTAGTAACCCGGATTGTAACCATAGTTTGGCGCAGGGCTGCAGGATGTGAATCAAGCTCCGTTCTGCATTGCTGTCACAACTAAAATTTTATCCGTGTTCTACTGAAATTATTTCTCAAAAATATAATTTATATGAAACAGTATGATTGCATTTTTAATTAAATTCAATTCAATAGAAAACCGCGTAATAATATTGTTCGGTTATCAAAAGCGATACATTACTTAGTTTAAGTACAGTACAATAATTATGGTTTCGGATGTCTACATGTAGCCCGTAGGTATATTTAAAAATTATTATTCTATGGAATTAAAGTAGATAATTATCCTTAATAACAAGAGTTCTAATCGGAAAATTATGTTTTGTATTAAAAGAAATGTTTTATCTTATATAAAATGACAAAAATAGATTGTTCAAAAATGGTGGATGCGCCGGGCAAGTATTTTTCTCTTGTAATGGATTCAAATCAATTACTGATAAAATAAATCAACAAAAAAAAAATTAAAATTGAATTATTCTTATTGTTGGTGTTCTAGATACCTGTACGTTCGATTGAGTCAAATTAACGTACAGATCGTCGCGACGTCGACGTCTCTGCATACATGTAGTATAAATACATACATATCTGACATCTAATATTAATAATGTTGAAAAAAATGATCTAAATAGAATATTTGTTGAAATTCTTTGTTACTATATAAATGGGTTAAATTCGTGACAATAATATAAACGTTATCAAAATGAAATTCACTGAACATCTATCAGCTCATATAACTCCAGAATGGAGGAAGCAATATATCAATTATGAGGTAAATTTATAAATTTTCAATTTCATTCACATCTCTAAATTAATATTGTTTATATTATTTTAATTAAAGGAGATGAAATCTATGCTGTATGCAGCTGTTGAACAGGCACCATCAGCCGAACTAGTTGAACCAGAGATTTTGACGAGATATTTTGCGAAATTCGATGAGCAATTTTTTTCATTCTGTGATAAAGAATTAACTAAAATTAATACGTTCTATTCAGGTATTTTACCCCACTAAAATTGATTACGATCGATTACAATGTAATTATTATGTATTTTAGAAAAATTAGCGGAAGCAACTAGAAAATATGCAAGTTTAAAGAGCGATCTAAGCGAGGCTCGTGATATTGAACTTCCTGGCAAGAAACATTCAATAAAAAATAATCTTCTACGTAAACGGAATATGCCGGCGAAGAAGATGCAAGAATTAAAATTGGCATTTAGTGAATTCTATTTGAGTTTGATTCTATTGCAAAACTATCAAAATCTTAATTTTACCGGCTTTAGAAAGATTTTAAAGAAACACGATAAAGTATGACTATTATCAATAATAATTAAGTTCCATTAAAGTATTTTGTGAAATTGTAGTTATTAAATGTTGATATTGGGGCAAAATGGCGTGTCCAACATGTGGAAAGTTCACATTTCTATACGAATAAAGACATAGATCGTTTGATTCGTGAGACTGAAGCAACAGTTACACAAGAATTGGAAGGTGGTGATCGACAACGCGCCATGAAACGTCTTCGTGTACCACCGCTGGGTGAGCAACAAATACCGTGGACAACGTTCAAAGTTGGCCTATTTTCAGGGGCTTTAATTGTTCTATTGATTGCAGTGATAATTTCGGGTAAAATTAGAAGAGAATTTTTTTAATTTTTATCGATTAAATTTGATTTCTTTTGATGATTCGAGTACAGCAATTTTCCATAAAAGCAAAGACGATTGGCGTATAGTCTGTCGTTTGTATCGTGGTCCATTCTTAATCGTCGAATTCTTATTTTTATGGGGCATCAATATATATGGTTGGCGTTCATCTGGTGTTAATCATGTATTAATATTTGAAATGGACCCACGGAATCATCTATCCGAACAACATATTATTGAAATGGCAGCAATATTCGGTGTTATATGGTCAATTTCGGTTCTATCATTTTTATATAGTAAAGAATTAAGCATTCCAGCTTATGTCAATCCATTAGTTTTGGTATTATTAATGTTGGCATTCCTGTTCAATCCAACCAAAACGCTACGACACGAGGCCAGATTTTGGGCGTTAAGAGTACTTGTAAGTGGCTTTTTGTACAGTAAAACCTGCCTAGAAGGGACAAAGTATGCCGTAAATTTGTGAAGAAGTGGTCAAAAATAAGAGACCGAATTTTTAGCATGTAAATCAGGCTGTTACTTCCGTGAGGGTAAGAAGAAGGGCAGGTAGAAAATATTAGAGTTTCCAGCATAGAAAGTTGTACAAAATATTCAGATATTCGGGTAAACACCCAAAATGGAATAGTAACCCTACCCCCATCTTCTGATTATATATCCTTCTCAAATTCTCGCCTATTAAGCCTGTTTTACACAGCCGCACAAGAAGCGGCCTCTTTTTTTATGACCGCCTCTGTACATAAACATTAGACCGGAATAGATGGGTTTTACTGTAATTAATTAGGCTCAAATGTATAACGTATTTGAAACAACTGTTTCATGATAATAATATGAAGGGAAAAGTGATAATGGCACCGTTCTTCTATGTAACATTCGCTGATTTCTGGATTGCTGATCAATTAAACAGTATTGTAAATCTATTCTCCGATATACATTATTTTGTATGTTTCTATGTAACGAATCCTAGTTGGTTTATTGCAAAAGGTATTTTATTTTGTATTAAATTAATTTTTTAACAATTAATAGATTTTTCTGGTGTAGATGCAAATTATTGTGTCGAGAAACATTTTATAATAAGACCAATTATGGCATGTTTACCGGCTTGGTTCCGTTTTGCTCAATGCTTACGCCGTTATCGGGATACCAAAGAGGCCTTTCCACATTTAGCAAATGCTGTAAAATATGCAACATCATTTTTCGTTATAATTTTTACAGCTTTAAATACTGTCTACTCTGGTAAGTTTATTTATAGGGGTATTTAACGAGCCGTAAAAATGTGGGTAATTAATATTCATTTTGCCTCTATTTTCCGGAATTAATTAACAACAAATAAAGGTGATCCAATTATAGAGAATCTTTTCTTCTATTCGTGGATAATCGCATCTTTGATAAGTTCGTGTTATGCATACACATGGGATATTAAATTAGATTGGGGATTATTTGATCCGAAAGCTGGCGATAATAAATTCCTGAGGGAAGAAATCGTCTATTCGGCTACAGTAATAAAAATTAATTTTAAGACGAAAAAATAAATTATCTGTGCATCAATTTTTAGTGGTTTTATTACTTTGCAATCGTTGAAGATTTTATATTGCGTTTTGGATGGGCGTTCTCTATGTCATTAACCCAAATGGGCTATGTTCATGCTGATTTGATGGTGACGATCTTAGCCCCGTTGGAAGTCTTCCGGTAATTATTTTATTTTATTATTTAATTATTTGGGGTTGTTTGATTATCTTAGTTTTGTTAGGCGATTTGTTTGGAATTTTTTCCGATTGGAGAATGAGCATTTGAATAACTGTGGTAAATTTCGGGCTGTGCGTGATATATCTGTCGCTCCATTAGATACATCTGATCAAATGTTAATCGTACGAATGATGGATGAGGGCGATGGTGTTATAAATCGGCGTAAAAAGAAATCTTCAGTCAAACATAAAGAGGAGATCCACTTTCATATTGAAGGTGAATCCACCGATGATAATATGGATAATTAACTTGCATTTAGTAATTTTCTTTTTGTTTAAAACTGTATAGAAACTATTTTCCTAGTTGACTTGTTGAACCAAAAATAAAAAACGTACAAATTATCTAATTGTTTTTATACACCTGCACGAAATAATGGAGCTTATCGCCACTTTCTTTATAAAATAACCCGTCTTTATCAATAAAATTTCCAAGGCGCACATGCGCCCATTTTCCTACTTTACAATTACTTTTTAATATTTCCACATTTTCCACTTGGATGTTTTTTTTTCAGCTCTACTAGTCGCTGTTCATTATTAGTTACAGTTCCAGTGTCTTCAAGTGTTCCCCAAAAACACTCGCTATCCTGTGACGTGAATACTTGCGTCGTCCAATGGCATGTTCAGTATCCTATTGATTATTTGGGAAAATGGCAGCAGCATGATAACATATGGAGTGAACCGACTGGAGAACAACATAATGAAATTCCATTTTATAACAATTATCATCACAATAACATGTAGTGTTTGTGCTTCCGGTGATTTAGAAATCTATCCTGGTAAGTTTATTATTTATTTTATAATTTTCCTATTCTTTTCGACTGTTGCATATGTAGAAATTCTCTGATGACTATGTATAGAAAAGTGCAGTATTTGTGAATGAAATGACTGGGTGAATACCCGCCAAATCATAAACAACACAAATGTGGATCAGGTCCAAAAATAGGTCAATCATTTAGCCAAATATTTTCCTTATTTACCACCATTTCAATCAAACATATGTTGTCATTTTGTAAATACAAATTAAATCAACGATTTTAAACTAACAAACAGCTCTCGAATGGATTATCATTTTTCCTGGCGTTAATGTCTGGATTTGTTTTGAAATGGAACATGTGTTACAGCCTCAAGGGCTTCTCGCCATTTCGTATTTAATAAAATCCGATTTCCGTTCAATAGACTCTACAACATGATTAAATTCAAGCGTTATCAGACATTCATCCGGCTATATTACCATAAAACTGATATTAGAAAAGTAGAACTGTTTTTATAAATTATTTATAAGAACCCAAAAATAAAAATCCTTTGATTCGGCTATCCAGCCCGTTGAAAATATAAATAGAACACTTTGCTTAATTGGATTTCCAGAATTTTTGATAAGCTCAAGGTGTGGTTGCCTAATTCGATTTAAGTCTAAACTCGGATTCGTTAGTTTCATAAATCAATCGTAGACACGAGTAGAAACTTGTTGATACATTCACATCAAACAGATATTGGCAACAAATTCAAATCAAATCGATTCCAATCATTTCCTTTTGTTGTTCTTATTGATGTCTTTTGTAGATTTGAAATTTGATTTACCGCCATCATCAACCGATGAGAATATCGACGATAGAACTATCTTCAATGAACGTACATTACCGTATCAACAACAACGGTGGCCAACAACAAGTTTCGATGATTATCCAGAGACAACAAGGAAGGATTTTACGATATCGTTGCGAGAGAAGCTACAAAATCTGAATGATTTCTTTAATAGACACCGTTTTCGAATGGCAACACCGATTACGGACAATGAAGAAGAAGACGATGATGATGATAACAACAATAATAATGAGGAGGATAATCGGTTTTTATTCAATTTCAATCCACAACAATTCCAAAATACCTTCGAACAATATCGTAATAAATTGGAGAGATATAATTTGAAATATCCACAAATTTTAGACGATGTACGACCATATCCACAAGAGGATGATTTTAGTTTTGGCGATGACGATGAGGATCTTGTTGATGAGAATTTCGTTGATTCTATTGATAATAAAGACGATGATAATAAAATGAAACAATCGGATATTGACGGTGATGAAACTAGTGGTAATTGTGGTGGGAAGAATTGCGCTGAAGCTTCCGGTCGTGGTGCTTTAGATGATGTGAAATTCGTTGAAGATCCAAAGTTGTTTGCTTATCCGCCATCAGATCCACGATTCTTCCAAAATTTGGATACTAACGGTACTTTTTATTATCCAACATGTACGTTAATTGAATAATTCTTGTTTTTTTTGTAGACGATCCGAAGCCATCCAGAAACGATATTCCTGACAATAATAAACGGGTGAAGACGAGAAATGATGAGAAATTTGCAAATGAGGCGAATCTGCTGCAGGATAATAAAGATGATGAGGGTAATGGTGAGAGTAATGTGGAAGTGGTAGCTGTACGACCGCATGCAGAAAGTAGCGAATCAGCAGGAGTTTACATTATTGCAGTTGTTGCAGGAATCAGTGCAGCGGCCACGGTTGGTTTAATTGCTGTTGGTATCGGTTGGTACAAGTAAGTCAATTTTTACTCTATCAATAATTTTATTTTGTTTAACAATTATTCTACATCGGAAAATCGTATTTCTGATTGTTCACGTATAGTTTTCGCTGCTGTTTCCGGTGTTAGATCCCTTTGTGCCTGCGCTAGCATCTCATAGCCGACCATAAACTTTTTAATAGTAGCCGAACGTAATAATGGCGGATAGAAACAAGCATGTAATGTCCACCATGGTTGGGGTTCATTGAATAGATCACCAGTCGGTGCACCAATCCAACCCCAAGAATACGGAAATTTACATTTGAAAATGTTATCGTATTTAGCGATCAAAATTTGTAGAGTTTTCGCCAATGACTCTTTCTGTTTCTCATCAAGCTCCACAATTCGTTGTTTGTGTCGTTTAGGTAATAACATCGTTTCGTATGGCCATACAGCCCAATATGGCACCAACACTACCCATTCGTCATTCTCGTACACGATTCGTTCTTGATTCTTCAATTCACGCTTTAAATAATCCATCAACATCGGGTGCCCGTACTCCTCATAGTATTCCTTTTGGTGGAAGTCTTTCAATTCCGGTTCTGATGGTAGAAAATCCGATGCCCATATTTGTCCATGTGGATGCGGATTTGAACAGCCCATCATTGAGCCACGATTCTCGAAAATCTGTACCCATTTATAGGTTTTACCCAGTTCGTTTGTTTGTTTGATCCATTCATTAATCAAATCGATAATTGCTGATAATGGCATTGATGTAAAATAAATATTTGAATGCGGATGATAACAAATGACACGGCATGTTCCTTTTGCTGATCTCGTTTTAAATAATGGATCATCTGTATCGCTTTCATTCGGACCATTCTCTAATAGAGCTGGGAAATCATTTGTGAAAACAAATGTTGATTTGTAATCAGGAGTAATTGAACCGGAAGCACGTCTCACACCGGGACATAGTGGATTCTCCGGATCGAATTGTGCTATATCCTCAGTTGGTACATCTTCAATCTGACCAGACCATGGACGTTCGGCACGATGGGGTGACACTAAAATCCATTCACCACGTAAAGGATTGTAACGGATATGTGGGTGATCTGTTGAAGTGAAAAAGTTAGGCAACACATAATCTTCAACAATAATTTTTACGTCACTATCGTTATCAGTGTTATTTTTATTAGTAATTGACATGAGCTTCAAAAAAAAAACGACGATAAATATCGTTCATTTTCAAGGAAAATTAATAAACAAATAAACTAAAATCTAAAATTTTCTTAACATACCCAAAGTTTTTATAGCCTTATCCATTTTAATAAAATTAAAATTAGCTTTGGATACTGTCGATAAATAACAAAAACTCAACTATTCTCACCAATTCATAGACCTAATCTATTGTAGAACAAGTGGGGAGTAAAATGATAAAACTTTTCAATCGGGCAACAACAACTTGATAAAATTAGATCACGATCTTCAATAAAAAAATTTAAAACTTTATTAAGCAATTTTATTTAAATAAATCAAATCAAACTTAAACGCTATGTAAATCCATATAGACATTGTTCAGGTATGGCTCGAAGAAGTAAACTAAACTTAAAAGCAAATTGAGAAAATCAAGTATAACTCAATTATAAAAACTTTACCAAGTGTCGTGTTCTAGATAAAGCTTCAGTTTGATTCGTTATATTGGTTACATCATCAATTTGGTCTCACTTAGAGACAATAGAATATTAACTTGTCAGAAGGTCCTAGAATTGTTTTTTTTTACTATTGGAATTATTGAGTTGCTTTCTGCAACTTCAGGATTTTTTTTGGACATTATATCCTAACTTGTCTATTTACTTTAAAGTCAAATAAATAATTTCACTGCAGGCATATTTTATATACTTTACAGTAAAAATGTTTTTACCCACTTTTGTCTACATATTTGGTCACTTATGATTTTATATATATTGCTAAGTTTATCGATACTCGATTATCCCTCAAATCCGAGCACAATTCGAAAACTGATCCATTTAATTAGATCTTTTTATATGAAAAGCTCTGATCCTTGTAAAAATAAATAAATAAAACACTCCCTACTTCATATGTAGATATTAAGTAAGCTAAAAAATTAATAAACAACAATAACAAGCAAAAAACCATTCTTTATGTGTATGTAGATTTTCAACAGAAGTAGAGATAAATTCAATATTGAAGATACTTATGTATGCTATTTTTGTTGTTATAATTTGAAATTTATCCTTACGAAACGGCTGTTATCATCCAGAATTCTACTAGATTTTAAAATAGCACAAAATAAAAACCACAGGTGTTATGTCGTCTGTCCGGTAACAGACACAGATTTCCACTCGGACGTCACGTTAATTTATTCGAAAATTCAAATGTTTGCAGTGAATGTTTGTAGACGAATCAAAAAAGGCCAAAATGATTCAAACTAACGATATATCGGGTGGAGAACTTAACTGTTTCTAGTTTTTATTGCAACTCCCATTATTTGTCAAAAAAAAAAAATCAAAAATTTGTAGGGGGTCTTTCTGAATCATTTTATCAAAATTAGAACCTGTTAGCTCATTTGGTAGTTGGCCCAAAACGCTCGTTTCTAAGGATGTCGCGGTTTTTCAAGACTTGCTGGATTTGATGATGCGACTTTGTCCGAAACGAGTATTTTCAAAAATTTTGAGGTTTTAATTTTGCTAAAATGATCTCCAAGGGATGCCTACAAAATTAGGAGCAGTTACATGGTCCACCCGGAATCTTGAATTTACTTGTTATATGTATACTTGATAAATCCTAAACGATTTTAATTAATTAATTAACAACTATTCCGGCATTTTCCACTAATTTATTTGTTGAAAGATGAACCCGTCATATATAAATGGAAACTTCTAACTCGTTACAAAACTAAATACTATTCAAATATTTTGAAATTGTATTCTATCATAAAGTGTGTAATTGTAATCGATTTGTGAAAATCTAATTTCAAATGCAAACATTTAATTATATAGCTACCTACTGACTGATTTTGAAATAATTTCATTTGAAAAGCAAAGAATTCACTCAATCTGCTTATAAGGAAAAAGTAAATGGAAATTCTCATTTGATTTCGAATTAAAAAATCGAAATGAAATGAAGGTTGAAATAAGCACTGGAATTTCTCAATAATTTCAACAATTTCCATAAACGACACAGGAATATGACAATAAATAATGCATTATTACATTCCTGACAAACTTCTGTGATATTTCCGATATGCGTTAAAACACAATTATTTCCCCTCATCAAAATTGTGATCATGAACTTGAAATGTTCCCACTCGTTCCAGTATACTATTCTTTATCTTATCGATCTCTAGAGGAATATAAAATCGTGTTTTTTTTTTAGTTCTGTGATAAATAGAAAATGGTATTTTGAGCAATTTCGTTACGTTTACATTCTGAATTTTACGACAAGTTATCGTTAGATAATTTATGCTCAAACTTGTCAAAATCGTCTAGGGAACAGCAAATATTCTACCAACAAGTAGATTGATGAGTTACTAGTTTAAATTAGTAGATATTTGAATAAATCATCGTTTAAACATACAACTAATTGATCGTTTACATAAACATTATGATTTCTATGTGATCAAATTATACGTATTAACGGGTAGGCTTGTTGAATCAATCCTTTTAACGTGTATTGTATTTCAAGAAGTCTGTAATATTCAAAAAGTTTACTTTTCTATGTATTCTTTATCGACTTTTCCTGTAAAGAAAATCAGTCGCTTTTTTAAGTTTTATTACAAAGCACGGAAAATTGTTGATTTGAGAGAAATACAACGCTACAGTTACGTCTATTATTGCAAAACTACAAGATTGTCTCTCCAGCTTAATAAAATTAATTGTCTCTGGTAGGATATTACCACCTTGGGCGTGATTTTGCAATACCCAGTTGATGAGGCTGAAGATATAGAAAGTAGAAAGGAATCTTGCTATAGTTGAAAGAATGTTTCTTTAGTTGGGGACGCTAAATTTAGCCAGCCACATGGTGTTTTTACGGCCAAAAATTAATAACCATCCGTAAAGATGATTTTAAACATCTGGTCGCAATTCTTGAATAAAGTACAATGTTGCAGAACAATTTGAAGATCTTTTCATTTTTATAAACACATTTTAGTTGTCTTTATTGTCGACAAATGCGTCTGGCACAGTTCTGTATAAAAGCACTTTATATGGGTCATTATTTATTTTTTTAAATAAATAAGAACATCTCGACTGTAAAAGGATCCTCTGTATGTACTCTTGTTTACTTTTTATACACAATAGAGATTTCTTCTTTTTGTAGTCATTAAATATTTGATTATTGTTTGAAATGTATCCGTTTTCTTTTTAGTTATAAAACTTGACAATCCCATATCTGTCGTAACGAATCTGCATGTATCAAATGAAGTCTCCTTATTTTGTCGCCTATTTTTAGTGTTACAAACATATTTCGATTACCTGACAGTATATTCAAATATTTATCTATACAATCGAAGCTCTATATCGTAGATTAGATGAATGTTTTTATTCTTACTCAACATTTTACAGGAGTTGTTTAATAAAATTTTGATACTGTAATAAATAACAACAAACTGTACCAAAACCAGCTTATATTATGTTATGCTTGTAAGTTTAAGCTGATATACCGTAATTTGGGGTGCAATTAACTCGTATATATCCAAAGTTCAACTACGTCAAAGTAAATTCAATACTGGTGGAAAGTTATTGAGGTCGCTGTCCATAATGAGCCCCGTATACATTGTTTAAATTTAAACCATTTTAATAGATAATTATAAAGTGTACAGTATCCGAGTACATACTTTTGTAAATAAGAGTAAGACTGATATTGTATAACGAGCAGAAAAAGTGCGCTCAATATTGAAGGAAATTCTCCACTGAAAAGATAAAATGTAATTTATTAATGGAATCGATGTAAATATCGTTATCAATAGTCGAAAATCTATGTTTATGGGAAAGATTTCGAATTTTCGTATTCTACATTTTAACTTTACATTGAATAAATGTTTCACTAAATAACCGTCTCTGGGGAAACTAACGAATTTTATAAAATTCACAGACTCGTATTCTGTAAAATTTCAGCAATTGTTCCTATCCACAGTGTCGTCAATTTCTAAGTGAAACCCATTTAGGAAATAACTTTTGCACCGTAACCGGTGCAGTTTGTGGGTCCGGCGAGTTTCCTTGAAGGGTTAGAAAATTGTTGTAGGTCCGTATTCACAGATTTTTTGGAGATAATCTCTAGAGACAATGATCATCTTTTATTTCCGTTTACTAGACATAATCTTCATCTTTTGTTTCATATGATATATACAGAAGGAGACTGTTTATACTTCTCTCTTTTTAATTGTTAGATATAATGAAATTATGCAGAGAGAGATTGGTAGGGATAATGCTTATGCATCACTTATTGATAATCTCCAATTTCTACAAAAATTGCAGTAGTAACGGTAAAGAGTACCCTATTACTGAGATTATTGAAATCGAGCCATTTTTAAGACTCACTTGTGAAATGTACAGATAACTTATTCTTTTGCAAAAAACGAGCAGTTGTCAAGAGAAGGAATTGTTAATCGTCATGTAAACATAATCGATTTTTACCGCATTACTTATTATTACCAAGAGCCGTATGAGTTATAAGCGGATTTTAGAATAGTACGCGTTACAAATGTGTTTCTCTCAGCATTGAGGAAAATCCATAAATATGTATACGCAATACAAACTATAATCTATTCCAAACTAGAGAATGAATTAATTTTGGATTATTTTCTCAAATATTCCACGAATTGCTAGTACATATGGATGGAATTCAATGTAGATTTTCGTAAATTTTTTGGAATCTACTGACGTATTTAACCCCTTTCCGAATTCTAGACTATACCCTTTACTTCTTGTTTCAACTCTTTATTTATGTTATTGGAATCTAAGGCTATTATCTTACTCCATTTTCTTTCTACGTTTTGCTGTAGTGAAAAATTTAATAATCAGAATTCAACGGTCACGTACGCACCACGATTCACTTGAACATTTACGAGGCACCATTGCGGTCTTGATCTTGGTTTGCAATTTTCTAATTTGAAATCGATGGTGAAGAATTAAAAAAAAATCATTTTTATTCGCAGAAGGTTTCAATAGCTTCAAATTTCATGTAGGCGCTTTAAAGTCGCTTCATTTACGTGAATATAGCTAGTTTAAATCGAGATAATTAGTAAATTAGATTAGCCAAATAGACGCAATAATAATTTTAGTGTTAATCAAGAAAGTGATTATATTTGATATTTAGAATAGTAAGCCAACAACATGAAATAGTCATTTAATCATGTATGTATGTATGTAGAGAATTTAATTCATCAGTACAGTTCATTTGATCCAAGAAAGTTTCTTGATTGGAATTGATAATTAGACATTCAGTTTGTTGGTGAGTTATTAGTTATTATTATTACAAATTGTTCCATTTGCAAGTGATCTTTTCAAGATATGAGTAATTTTTTCGACTTTAAACCCTAAGGAGGGAGGATTATGCAATTTTCTAAAAGTCATTAACAATTTAATTCGGTACTCTTGTTGTTATTGACAGGAATCAACGAAGAAGAAAAAATGAAAAGTAGCTAATGGTGTAGTTCATGTTCTCTACCAAAAGGCTTTCTACATAATTCAACAAATAATAACACAAAAAGTTAGCAATATCTCGCTGCCTTCAGCAGGACTCTAGTTGAGCTTGTGTGAGCGATTAAAGGTTTTTAGAGGATTTCTACATTGTAGAGAAACTTTTGTTTTTAAATTTTAATTTTCAGTCGGAAACTTTAATATTGTTAATCCCCAAGGTCCATTTTTATGCTAAAAAATAATTGTCCCGACCTTAATTACAATAAGTATCTATCATTGTTGAAACTGAATAATAAAGCAATTAATGTAGCGTACTTATTAACCAACAAAACTTTCTAATCCCTCACAAATATACTTGAAAACAATAAAAGACGGGGTTAATTGTGGTGGCGGTGCTGGCGGTAGTGGTGGTGGTGGTGGTAGTGTCGGCGACAGTGGTTCGAGTGGATTTTACTGTTTAGTTTCGTACGAGAACTGATGGGAAACATTGGTGGTTGTACTAGTCGTGGTAGGTGGTGGTGGTGGTCGTCTCCACAGTGACAATATTCATCCATCATTATACGTTGTCCATGTTCCAACATGTGATTGAATTCTTAAGTTGTATGAAGAGCAATTTCTACCATATGACGCACGATGTGTAAGAATCTTAAACTTTCTACTATGTTAGATTGAACTTTTTGAATATAAGTTTTCGTGAAGAGAATGGGGTAAATTATTGAAAAATCGATTTGAACTTGATACATATTTGATGTGCACACATAGATTACTAAAAACAATTAAACGGAAAATCGAAAGGGAGATCCCTTTATTGTATCGTGTGATAGTCGGAAATTATGGTTTAATATTTTATTAAGGCCTCTCAATCAACACATACTCCCCTCTATTTATATAAAGCTTAAATAATACAAAAAGTTTGTTTTGTGGGCGGATTTTAGGCAGAAATTGTGTACCAACTAACTCGTCTTGGATTAAATATTTTGCATAGTTACTTTTGACCCTCGTCTACATAAAAATATCGACTAAAAAGCCTTAGCTACCCTATATACATATTCCAATTAACCTGGACACATATTCATGTGCTACACTAAAAAAAAAAACGGTATTAAAGCAAATAAAAATTACTTTGATGAACTGCAGGGAGAAAAATGATGCTGTGAAATCTTTTCGAATTCACCATAAAAGGAAATTTTAATTAGTCATCGACAGAGAAAAAAAGTAAATTAACTGGAAAACAGAGGGGAACATTATTTAAAAGTTGGAGAACCATAAAAAAAGCAGAAACAAAATTCTTTGATAAATATAGAGCGGATTTATACAGTATCTTTAATCTAGTACTAATGTGTTTTAATGTAGTTAATTTTTAATGCTTTATTCCTAATATACAAAAATGTATAAAAAAGTGTTTCATAACTCTTTTGATTATTATTGAATCAGAGTCATTACGTAAAAAACCATCTTATTTAATGAAATCGTTATAATAAATATGTCCTATGATCTATGATGTAATTTAATTGAAACAGAAATCTTAGTTTAATCAATAAAATTAATTGTTGAAATATAGACTCGAATATCAATAAGT
>JAZBGW010000939.1:0-19082 GCA_037464815.1 Mylabris variabilis
TTGGTTCAGTTCCGGCTTTCATTTCGGCCAAAATTTCAATTTTTTCGATTTTCGGTTCAGTTCTGGTTCTAGTTTGAAACAAATAAAAAGCTATTTACGATCTACTATGTCTGTAGAGAGATTAAATAAACTAGCAATTTTATCGATTAAATTTGATACACTGCAATCAATTTTATTTGATGTGTAGTGCTATTAAGGGGCTTCCGGACTTATATGTCGATTTGGCGTGCGAAAATAATCAATTTACAAACATCGATACCTCGCTTGTTTTGTAAGATACTGGGAAAGTAAACGTGTGTTAGATAGAGCATTTCAAGTTGCGTGTTCTAAAGCTTTTTATTTTGGAAAACTCTGATAAAATTCCGAATAGCAGGAAAAAATCTTAGACTCTGTTTTTTTTCCTACATTTTCCTTCATAACTCGCTAAAACTTAGCGAATATTATTGATTTTCGGCATGTATTAGATGGATTTGGATAGCAAATTGAAATAGCTTCGAAAATCTTTAAGAATTTTCCCGATAAACTTGTTAATTTTCCGACAATTGAAGAAAAGTTAAGAACTTTTCCAACATTGATGCCTTGCATAATCTTGAAGATAGAGAATCATACTGAAAAGTGATGTAAAAGGTGAGGACATGAAGCTCGTTTAAAATCCAGTTTTGGAAATTAATGAGTTTCACGGAAAATTTGAACCCCTTTTTTCACCTGTAACTTAGAGCCTTAAAATTAATCAATTTTCCTCTTGATTAACATGAAAATGTTCAAAATTGTATCTACTTCACGACCATATCGGTACAAGTGGAAAATATTTTGAAAATCTGTCTGGAAATTCGATTTTCAATTAAACGAGCTTTTCACAACACCTTTCTAAACGAAAAATTAACAAACATATAGGGAAAATTCTCAAAAATTTGGAAAGTTCCTTCCATTTGCTATCTAATTTCACCTGATACATACTAAAGATTAATAATATTAAACAGGTTTTAACCAATTATGAAAAATTTTACACACCTTTCCAAAACAGAAAGCTTTAGAACATGCAGTTTGAAATGCTCTGCCCAACGCAAGTCAATTTTTGACAATATCTTGAAAAACAAGCGGGTAATCGATGTTTGAAAATTGACTATTTTCGCACGCAGAATCTATATATAAGTCCGATATGCCCTTAAGGAGCTTGTAAAAAAAAATACGGTAATATTTCTATTACACCTAAATACAATAGTATTGGGAAAATTGATGAAGATTTGGAAAGCCCTTTCAATTTTCTATCTAAATCACTTGATAATTATCGAAAATCAATAATACTGGATACGTTTTAGCCAGTTATGGAAGAAAATGTATAAAACAAAACAGGCTCCACGAGTTTCCTCTGCCATTCCGAATTTTATCAAATTTTTCCAAAATAATTGGCCTTAAGACATGCATCTTGAAATACTACTATTTATAACGCACTTTTACTTTTTCCAATATCTTAAAAAACAATTGGTAATTTTCACGTGTCAAATCGAGAGGTGCCTACTGCAGACCTTTAATATCATATCTCGTGCTTCAGGCATTTTCTGCGACATCCGATCTTCTAATTTTTCTGTTATACAGGATGTGCAACGCTAGTCCATCTCGCAGTTTTCCATGCCTTTGGTTGCGTAGGTCCGTAGCTTGGTGTAGCCGTCTGTTTTTTCCATCGATAATACGCCAAATGTAGTAAAGTATGTAATAAGCTACGACTCTATGTAACAAAAGCATGGTCAACTGCGAGGTGAAATAGAGTTGTACACCCTGTATGTGTTTGGCAAATGAGAAGAATATTCTTTTTGAAATATTTTGATTGTTTTTGTTCGCGTAGGCGACGGTGCTAAATTGCTTTCTTTCACTGGGGGGCCATCTAGGTATCTCTCTACCTTGTCTTCCACATTCAAACAAGCAAGTGTAAGTGACATTATCTACCCTTGTTAGAATATTGACAGCAGTTTTGATTATTGATTTGAGAAAAAATAAACACAATTTATTCCCATAATTCCGTTTTTTCTTTGTTCTCATTCGTCATATAAATACGTTCTAAGTAGATATTTCTCGTCATTGTCACTTTAGATTCTGTGCCGAAAACAAGTCTAGTTTTAACTGCTTTTATAATCAGTAAGTCCTATTCCTCAAATTATACGCCGCGACCAGTGGTCGAATTGGAAATTATTTACTGGTGGGTGGAAAATATTTTTTGATTGAAAATTTCGAATTTGTCAAATACTTCTAATAAGAATTAAACTAATCTCAGGATTTGCACTAGAGGGGTGATTTCACTACAATGGCACCCCCCCCCCCAATTAGACCACTGGTCGCGAGAATAATCCATTTTCGTTAAGGAGAGTAATTTTAAAGGGATGTGAATTTTGTCGCGGCCGATAAAGTAATCGTTTTTCATGTTAGTAGCTACAACTTGAAATGCTCTTTCTAACGCTTGTTTGTATTTGCTAATATCTTAAAAAATAAGAGAGCTATCGTTGGTTAAAAATTGGCATTTTTCGCACACCGAATCGAGAGTTATCTACTGTCGGCCCCAAAATTTCACCTCTTAGTTGGCCATGTCTTTGTTTACGTAGAGCCATAGCTTGACTCGGTTGCTGATTTCCCGTTGAACCCAACGTAATCAATTTCATTTCGTAATTTTCCAGAAATTGACTCAACAAAACTCAGAGCTGCTAGACAACGAAGAGTCGTAGATAAATAAAAGAGAGACAATGGGTGGTATTCACAGATTCCTTCAAGATTAAAGATGATGATCATACACTATTTCTGTTTGTTAACCATCATCATCTCTTGCCCCATTCGGTTTGTATAGGGGAACGAGATCATGACAATGAGTTTTAGAGATGAGGTTGGAATCAAGATAAGTGAATTATATAGTTGCGCGGTAATTTCTGCGACGGTTATCTCTTTTCAATTGTTGGATATAATGAAATTGTACAGAGTGAAACAGATAGCTCTCTTATAGCTGCCCCACATGTTGATCATTTTCTATGCCTAAAGAATGTGTGAATACGACCCAGTGATTATCACTCGAAGTGGCATAAGTTTTTAGTTTATTAATTATTAGTTACAAAGTACTTACACAGTTTGGGCTTTAAAATGAATATGAATTTCGCCGTTTCTAGAACAATAGAACACATTCAAATTTTCTCTAATTCCCCATATTGTTGTATTTATGCCAAATTTTCTAATCAGATAGAACAGTTGCTCATGCAACAGGACTATTTATTGATCAAACATATTCGAATAAAAAAAAATGTCAACTACAATATGTGTAAATATTACTAGTCTTTTTATTAGTGAACAATTCTATACAGACTATATTCAAAAAATTTAAATTTATTATAATTGAAAATTACAATAGATGGTTCTTGTTTGCGTGTTTTACGTTTAAATCGAAGTGTCAAATTTGACGCGTATCAGCTAAAACAATGGGTGATTTTGGGGAAGGTATGTACCGATTACAGAATGAAATATTCTAATCGATTAGCATGGAGATGTTTTAAATAAATAACTGTTAGTTTGCTTATTTTGTTGATTATGCGAAATATTTAGACGAAAATAACCGCTTTCCATCTCATTATACGTAATAATTATGATACTATTACCTTAGTTCTATGCAATGTTTAAAAGCTTTAAATTCCGTGCTTATCTGATTCTATTTTTGATAACAATAAAACTATACAATTTAACACGATTTGCAACAGCTTTAAACTCTCTTTATGTAGGTTGATACTGTTAATGTAGCTTAACACTAGCCAATCGAGCGAAACCGATACCGTTACACTCGATATCAAAAAATATAGAAAACTAATTCGTACGCTGTTTATATAAATTTCGCGCTACATTACAACAAATCAGAACGGAGAGTCCACTCCAACGGCCATTATTTGAAATGATCGCTGCTCTGTGATTGGCTGTTGCCGATTAATTAGGCGCTTAATTTGAATTTACATTTTGAACGTGTTTCGTGTGAAGTCACCTTACGTGCAAATTATAGACTATCTGCGAGTTTCTTTGTATTCCGGTTGTTATCTCGCCTCAACTCATGCATGCTATTGTTATTTCCTTCGCACTCTTGCTTGACGGCGCTAGATTTCACAATTTAAATACCACTTTATAGCACAGCTTAAACGTTATTTTGTATTAGTTTTGTGGTAGTAATGGCATGTGATCCTTTAGAACATACCAGTATTTATCAACGAAAAGAAGGTTAAGAAGAAATTGTAATTAATAAAGATTGTTCTATTTATTTTAATTTTAGACAGTGATGATAGTGATGGAGAGGGTGGTTTAGGTAATGTTAACAGAATAATAATGAGACCACCGGGACATAGTGGTAAAGCAAAACGTGGACATTTATGTTTTGATGCATCTTTTGAGGCGGGAAATTTAGGTAGAGTTGATTTAATTAACGAATATGAATATGACTTATTTATTAGACCAGATACGTGTAGTCCACGTATACGTTTCTGGTTCAACTTTACAGTAGATAACGTGAAGCAAGATCAGGTTTGAATTCATATTTATTAAATCCATTTTCTTATTACTAAAAGAAAACTTTTAGAGAGTCATTTTCAATATTGTTAATATTAGTAAGACTCGTAATTTATTCAATGATTCTATGACACCTTTAGTTAAATCAACAACTAGACAAAAATGGTAATAAATAATTTTTGTAATAGAAATTAATAAAACATCAGATTTATTTCAGGCAAAGAATCCCGAAACAGAACGTATTTTATTATAAATCGGCCGCTCATCAAAGCCATTATGTTTTAAGTTTTTCATTTGCATTCGATCGTGAAGATGAAGTTTATCAGTTCTCTCTGGCACCACCGTTTAGTTACTCGAAATTACAAACATTTTTATCAGTTTTAGAAATCAAAGGCGCTTATCTGAAAGACTCCTTTCAACGTGAAGCTTTAGGATATTCTGTGGTAAGTCTTACAAAAAAAAGGACAACTCGGTAAAAATATAATTAGAGAATAATTAATGGTAATTTTAGCAAAATCGTCGTCTAGATTTGATAACCATTGGTTCATTAGACAGAAAACAAATGAATGCGAAACGTAGAGTTATCGTAATTATGGCTAGGGTACACCCAGGTGAATCACCAGCTAGTTTTGTATGTCAAGGTAATTTTTCATTAGTTTAGGGGAAATCCGCACGAAATAATCCCTGAAAGTAAAATGATCCCCTATTATTTTGTTGAAAATATCTAGTGGTTTTTGGTTTAATTTGAGCCATTGTCAAGGTAAATAAGCCAATATTGAAAACCGTCTTTATTTTTATAGAAAAAAGCACTTGTATACTTTATATATATTTTTACCTACGCGGATCGTTTTTGACACATTTCGCTTATATTTTTTCTGCTATGAAAATCGATTAGAATAGATTGGGCGAAATAAAATTGTAAAAACTACTTCACTTTTGTAGAAACAATGCGCTTATAAAGTTTTTATATTGATTCCCCTACTTAAAAATCAAGCCAACTAAATTAATTCGGTCCAGTGGAGTAACTCGACATTTCGGGCCCTTTGGCGAAACTTGAGTTATACACACCATATAAAAATTACATAGTTCGTATATTTCTATTATATAATGAGTGATTCAAAATATTAGTTTTCGATATAAGTGCATCTTTGCGAAACGAGGGTGTACGCTATTGCTCGTGTTCCAGCAACCCTGAGTTTTGCAATAGACGCGTTTCAACTTGAATCACGAACACTATAGAAACTCAAAAGTTACTCTTTAACTCAGAAAATTTTATAACTAAAAAATTACTTTCCGCTCTAATACGGACTAGTACTTTTCCTCCCGATGAGAGACCATTCAAAAACGAGCTGCCTTCTTGTTATTTACGCTGCTCAGTAACGGTCACACTCTATGGCAATTGAGCGTTTTGCACCTGTGAAACATGGACGAAAATTGACAGTTTCAGTTCAATCGGACAAAATATCTTAACGATTTAGAGAATAGAACCCCGTAGCTCATTTGGAAGTTGATCAATTAATTCTCGTTTCTGACAATGTCGCAATTTTCAAAAACGAACTGCACACTTGAAATGGCTTGAAATAACTCGAGTATCATCTGTTTTGCTCTGTTGTTTTCTGGAATAAATGAAAATGTTTTGAATTTTCTCTAGGATGCTGTGGAGGAAAACGAAAAAAAATCCATATTGCAAGGGTTCGAGTTCTAATTGAACTACAATGTTCTAACTTTGCTAAAATATTTCAAATATTATTTGAGTGGCTCTATTATTTTGGCGGAAACAGAAAAATGATGTGCTCCATGCTGGATCCTGTATATTTTCTAATAGATATAATGCTAAAGAATCAGATAGTAATAGGCCCTTAGGTATTGTCCAACTTTGTTCATCAATAGCTACGCTTCTAATTAGGTCTCATTCATCATATTGTGTGTAGATTGCGTAACAGTCACTGATGTGAAACAGGTAGCGACTCAATAAAGAAACTGTAATTAGCCTTCCTTTATGAATGAATGAAATGTAAGATGTTAGTTATACGATAACATCAGGAAACTCTTTCCCAAAATATCCCCAATATACCGTTTGTGTTTTTTTATAAGACAGATTTATTTGACGCTTAACTTTGTGAATTTTTTTTCGTATGGCTGTGAAAAATAATCGATACATTTGCCCCAATTCGAATTCGTTCTGTTTCTACAATAGTCGCTAAATGATATTGCAACAATTCGGAAATATTTAAAATTGAATTTTAGGAGTATTGGAGTTATTGATCAGTTCAAATGCGATAGCTGATACGCTAAGGAATCATGTTATATTTAAGATAATTCCCATGATGAATCCGGATGGTGTGTATGTTGGCAATTATAGAAGCACCATTATGGGTATCGATTTAAATAGGTCATGGCACATTTCGACTCCATGGTGTCATCCTACTTTAAAAGCAACTATTGATATTTTGCTAATGTTAGACAAAAATAAAGTACTTCATTCGGTGTATCTGCTATTATTTTTATAATAATATTCTGTTTAATTTTCAGGAATTTCAATTGGATTTTGTTATTGATATACACGCTCATTCAACTTTGAAAGGATGTTTCATATACGGCAACACGTACGATGATGTTTATCGATATGAACGACACATACTCTATCCGAAATTATTATCATCAACGGCTGACGATTATTTAATTGAAAATGCAATGTTTAATGCGGACATAAAGAAAACAGGAACTGCGCGTCGGTTTTTATGCCAACTATTAAGCGATAAAGTCAATTGTTATACGTTTGAAGTATCCCTATTCGGTTATAAGCTAAAAGGATCTGATATTACAATACCTTACACTGAAGAGAGCTGTATCCTTTGTATAAAAATATTTAGATCAATTTTTGACAAACAGATAGCACCACAAAATTTCGTCAGCAGTGTTCTGTAAGTTTTCTTGATAATTTTCCTTAACATAGCAGATATGAGATGTGGTAGAAACTTAATTAAAACATTCTTCGAGTACTACCAGACCGTTGGGGCAATACCCGTACAATTACCAGCAGAAATCGACACTATAAGAAAACGTAGACCACGGACTTATCGTTGGAGAAGATCGGCAAGAAGTGCATCCAAACAACGACCTCATACAACACGTAGCCGGGCTTTATTGCATTGTAAAGATTTGAATTATGAAAGTGATACATCGATTGAAGATTCTGGATATTCATTTAGAAAATTGGGTAAGAGTAGATGTGAAAAAATCAATGTATCAAAAAATATACGAATACCTACGTTAAACATTGTCCCTCAACCAAGTCTGTCAATAATAGATTTTAATATAATTATTAGGGATGATTTTGATAAAATTAAAAATATAAATACAAAATAGGTAATAATTTATTTGACATTTTGAACAATGTACAAATTAATTACAAAATTATCAACGTAAAAAAATTAACAATTATGAAAACTAAATTAATCACTGAATTGGCACTAACTTATTTTAACCGAATGCGTAAATTTGAAAAACGAATAACGAAAATATTATAACCTATCAAATAATAGCAGTACAATTTCAAATGAATTAAGTCATTTAAACAGAAAATTAATTCTCTTTTTCTGTTAACTCTTGATAACGAGCATACATCATTTTCTTTACACAGTCTTTATAAGATTCTCCAGCAACAGCTGTGTATCCTGCTACTTTATTGCCAAGGCCTACAGTGCTGCTTCGTTGTTCAGCCTTAAAAATTAATAAATATTAATTGATAATTCCATAAAATTCCAATATTTACTTACCTGTATGATTGTCGTACGCCCCTGATTTTGTTTACCTAAACCTTGCCCTTCAGTCCATCCCATTTTTTGTAACAATCGATTACCAACATTTTCCGAACCAATTGGTTCTGATACAGATGCAGCAGCAAGAGGTGTTGCTTCAACTAATTCACGTGATTTTAGATATTTTTCTTTCAATTTACTTGGCTGTGGTTCATCGGGATCACCATATTTCATACGACGTTCTTTAGCACGATCACGATATACAGGTTTATCTTTAGAATTATCCTTTTTAGTTTTTCTTCTTATTTCTAAATTTTGTTTATGCAATGTTGATAATTTTGCATGTTTTGTTAATGCTTCAGCTGAACCTAGTTGACGTTTACATAAATTACAAATTAATTTTGTATAATCTAATAGTTCTAAATCATCTATCTGGTCTTCTTCGCCTGATGAATCACTTTCACCACCATACGCAGCAACTAATTGTGTTGTAGCTGTTGTTGTTGTTACTGCTGCCGGTGGTGATTGCTGTTGTGATAAAGATTGTGTCGATGTTGGTTCCTCAGCATCCGGTTTGCTATAATAATTAGGAACTAATTGATTTGAATTTTTCTTTTCTAATACAGAAAATCCAACATCAGCTGAGGCACTACCACTATTAATTGCACCGTTATCTGAATTTGTTTTTGTACATGACATCTCTTTCTTTTGATTTAATGTTTTCGCCCATCGTTCCATATCTTTAGCAATTTTTTTAGCTACTTTAACTTTATCCTGTTTATCAGTTTTCATTTTTTTTGATTCCGGTTCTTGAACATTAATCATTGATGATGATGTTGTTGTTATTGCTGTTGTTGTTACAACTTGCTGTTGTGTTGTATAATCGTATGTTGTTGGTGCTAATACGTAAGTCATCTTATCTTGATCCCAATATAAATATTTCTGTATAACACTATTCCAATAATAATTCGAATTCGGATCATAGTATAAACCAGTTGCTGGATCATACTGGTAACCGGTTGTCTTATCATACGTATATTTGCTCACATCAGGAATCGCTAAAAATGATTGATAATTAAAGTAGTAATAATAATAAAGAAATGGTAAAAAGGGCCTTACGGTATCGTTTGCCATCAGTTCCATTAGGTATTGACATATGTGTTGTATCATAAAAATTCTTGTTTGCATGCATTTGTTGTATAGCAGACTGTGCAACAGCAGCTGCAGCATTGGCTGCATCCATTTGATTTTCTTGATGTAATGTTATTGAATTACCAGCGCTAATTTGTTGTGTAAAATAATTACGATAATATTCAATATAATGTAAATATTCATTTGGTGTTTTAGCATAACGCCTAGCAGCATATTCAGCCAAACTTTCAACATCGGTTAACGCATACGTGCTTGGTACTGTTGCATTTGGAAATGCTGCATTATCAGCTTGCGAATATGCTTTTTTATTATCACCCATATTATATTTACAATAAGATAGAATCACTGAAAAAGAAAATACATATGAAATTACATAAAAACAATGAACATTTTCGGAAAAAAAATATGATAAGAAATGAAATAGTACAGTCGTAAGGTACCAGTGTAATAAATTTTGTAAATTCGTCATAAGTAAAAATAACAAGACGTTATTATAAAAATTTGCAAAGGGATCAGTCTTCCATAAAGCAAGTAATTTTTCAACAATTATCTTGTATTTGCAATATTTCAGTACCTCTATCAAGTTGTTTGTTACTGAATCTATTGTGAATTAATCTCATTGCCGTAGTCAATATACCATTTTAGGTGATAAACAATCAAATTTGAAAAAAAAAAAATTGGAATCGAAATAATTGATGTGTCGTGTTGGTTGCCTAACATCTCCCCTTAATTTCTCACTAACTGGGGGTGTGCACCACTACTCTTGAATATTTTTTTTGTTTAAAAAGTGAATGGAGAATAAAAACTGATGAAGGGCCACTGGGAAACATTTAATAAACCACTATTTAAACTAACTTACACATATTGTATTGGACAGCTTTTAATAGGATCATCAACGAAATAAATACACTTCTTGTTTGCTAATAAGGTATTGTCGAAATCAGACTTTAAGCAATAAAACATCCAGTTTAGGAAATAAAGTCTAGTGATGATATGGAAATAGTGGATCTTATGGGAAAACTCAACTTGCTTTATGGTTGAGGCACATAAAGGGAATTGTCCACTGTAAAATCTGAGAATAGCGTAGGTGTGAAGCTACCGGCTTTTGAAGAATTATTGTCGGCCTCTGGTATATAAGCTGTAAATTATTTGCTTATATTTACAAGATTTACAGTGCACAATTCCCTTTGTGTGAACCAACCACAAAGTAATTTGATTTTTTCTAAGAGATTCACTATTTTGATTCCACAATTCTGTCAATCAAAGAGCTTTTATTATGTGGGATTTCTATTGTTATAGAATTTACCAACCCTTTACTAGAGTGCCGGAACCAACACCTGTTGCCCTTAACACTTGTCACGGTAAGGGCCGTATTAAATACAACAATAGAAATCGAGCACAACAAAGATGTTTGATTGACAAAATTGTGAAGGTTTTATTTGACTTCTTAAGTTGGATGTTTTATTGCTGTCTTAAAGCCTGAATAGACAATAAATATTAAGATTTTATCATTCTAATCGAGTACAATACAAAAAAATTTGAAACAGCAGTTTGAATACTCTGAGCTTTTTTACTTAATCCACGCCGACAAATCGAAAAAATTTATAAATTATCATAAATATTAATCACAATTATTATCAAATAGTGATTTATTCAACTCAACAATGAAAATATACCCATAATGAAACAAAAACATACTTTCGTTGAAAACGACAGTTTCAAACTACCCGCCAAATACGAAAAACAAAATTACCAACTATATCTAGTAAAAAATACAAGATTATCAGTCCTATTCAATAGTTTGCTTATATTATACAATTAATTGATACGAAACTTGTACCTACAGTTTTGGTTTAATTTTGACGAACTTAATACGAAATAAATAATAGTTTGAATTAGTAATTAATGAAATATAGTGATAAATTTGAACCTCCCGCCGTTAAATTTTCAATTATGTTTTCAACCCTGATTTGTATCACATATATATCCCTACTCCTCAATTGTGACGCTATTTGCTATTTCTCATTTTTTGCCGGTGAGTTTTTCATTTCCTATCATCTCCCAATAATATTTTTAATTTGTTGATAAATTCAAGTATAAATATTATTTAAATAATTATAATAATAATAAGAGTAATAAAAATATTAGTATTTCAACTTTTTTTCCATATTGATAAACTTTAAAGTTAGTTCCGTAGATTTACAACAATTCTTGTCTGTCCGTGATTATTGAATTGATATCAATTATGTCGTTTTCATAATAGTCTTAAGATAATAAACAATAAATCAGTGTGCAACAGGTGAATCGACAATCGAAATCTCAATTATTTTCAAATATTTTAATTGTAATTTGATTACAATTAAATTATAGTATGATACGCGTTTCATGACTAAATTGACAATACAGCACCAAAATGGCGCCTTGTTTGTCTTTAAGAATTATAACAATTTACTTAAAATAATAATTTAATTGTCGATGCAGATTTTTCGGTTATATATATTTAAAAGAAATAACAAAAAAACACGAATTTCGATTGATAAATTGAGTCCAATAAACAAAATTAAATGAAACAAGCATTTTCAAGGTTACACTAACTTGGAAACAAAAAAAAAATAGGTAGGTCTATATAGAAACTTCTATTGATTACGATACGTTTACTTATTTCTACCGAAAAGTGAATATATTTTATGTTCAGTTTAATTGAATTAATTTGTTAAAATAAATTACAGGTAAGAGTAAAGTTCTTGGGTTCTGAAGTTTGTATAAATCGTACAAGAAAAAAAATTGTGTATAATAAGGGGGTCATCAGAAATTAAATAACAGCCTTTGCTCCTCCATGAAGAAAAGGGGGAGTGATAAGCCATGTACAGACATTGCGAGGCGTGCGCTAGAGTTTGTCGGTAAATTGGGCGCAAACAAAGCGTAGACCACTGTTCAATTTAATGTATACACACACTCGCATGAGACATATCTGTCTCTGTCGGTATAAAGTGAGGCCAATCTCATTGCACCGTCTCATATGATATATCGCAGTGTCCTGTATATGGCTATAGGCTATACCGAGCGTACCAAGGTATTTATTCTAGCATTTTCCAAATGGTCGAACCAAACTACGATCCTACGTAACCGAAAGCACAAGTGCGAAAATATACATATACCGTGGTACACTCGGTACTAGGTGCACACAAATTTTACCATGTTGAGCGGAGCATGTTTAAACGTGTGATTTTTTCAGATTTTTATTGCCGCTAATTATACCAAAGGTACAAGTGGTATATCTACAGAAGAGAGAGAAAAAAACGAAGGGTAACATTTATGCATGAAGTGTTAATTAATTTTTGCCATACTTAATGGTAATAAAAATCTGAAAAAAAAATCACACTGAGCTTTGAGCATCTTCCGATCAGAATGGTAACATTTTTGTGTACCTGCCACTCCACCTTTCCACCACCACTTAGGGGTTGATTTCTTATTTTTAGATTTACAATAAATTTAATATACCCCACAAGATTTCATTCTTATACCACTTATAGAAACTTCGGAGCCCAAAAGCCATACTCTTACCGATTTTTGGAATTCATGTTTCATATATGATTTGTCCATCAAATTTTATCCTTCAACTAACATGAAAATTGTTTCAAATTACGATTCGACATTCTAATTTTTAAAATTTTTCAGATTTATTTGAAGTGCTTCGAAAGAGAAAGTGTCTCTAATATGCAGATGTTAGTATTTTGTTCAAAATTTTGATTAAATTTAAAGATGATGTTTTTCATATATGTATAATTGTTCAAAAATATTAGCTAGTAGGTAAGTTTTATTTTTAATTGGTGATTTAATTTTCGTTTTAATCAGATTTTTTGTTTATAATTAGGGTGAATGCTCCAAACTTAGTGTTTTTAAAGAAAAAACATCACTAATATGGAAAGCACTTGTTGATAAATTTTGGTAAATTGTTTGAAGTTATAATTTGAATTATTAGTTAACTTTTTGAAATTTCTAGATTTATTTAAAATACTTCAAAATAAAACATCTCTCCAATATGCAGGTGGGCAATGCTTTATAAATACTGATAATCGTTCAAAAATATCAGCTACGTAAGTTTCATTTTCAATTTTCGTTTTAATCACTCTTTTCGTTTATTATTAAGGTGAAAGTTCCGATCTTCAACAGTATTTTTAAAGAAAAGGCATCACTGATTTGGAAGACATTCGTTTATGAATTTCGGTAAAATATTTCAAATTATTATTTGACTTTATACTTATTTTTTGAAATTTTCAGATTTGTTTAAAGTGCTTCAAAATAGAAAAACTCCAATATAAAAATGTGCATTAATTTATAAAAATTAGTAATTTGTTTATTATTTTTTTTGAAAACATAAAATTAATCGATTTCCTCAATTCATCAAATTCGATTGGCTAAAACATTCTGTCGTTATATAGAATTATAAAATTAATGTTTTGTATTTATTTTTAGAATTTTTCAAACATATTGTGATCACTGTTACTATCATCGTTGGAAAATGTGTTATTATAGACAACTAAGAGGTAAGTTTCTTTTCCAACTTCTGATTTGATTCTCGATTTAATCGCTTCTTCTGTTTAGAATGATCTTCAATTGCCGTAAGCACTAGAGCACTGTTTACGTACGGTGAGTCGAATTTTATAATTGCTTGCATATACTAAATATTGAACACCTAATAGTAATAATAAGTTTTCAAATTATTGAATTACCAAAAAATTTTGTTTATAAAAGAAAGTTATTATTTTTGTAAGTATAACCTGTTATAATTATTACCAAAAGTTTGTTCAATATTTAAGTATTTTTGTTTGGAGATTCGTGTAATCATTAAATTGCGGTCTTACCAGTTTTCCCATCAATTGTTAACGGATTTTGTAAATTACTTAAAGCTCCAAAAATTGCTAAAGCATCAACAGTACTTTCGGTTCCCAAATAACAAATGCCTCGAGATGTTGACGTAAGTGGATCACGACCAATACATACTGCCGATATTGATTTAACTAAATCAGGAATAACTGTATTTAGTATGGACATAACAGAATCTTCAGTGGTTAAAGCGTCCAAATTTCTAATCATTATTGCTAAAAATGATAAAAATTCAATTAATAATTAGCGTATAAAAATTATGCTGTATAATACTTTTAGTGGCATAAGAACATATCTCATCACTTCCACTACCACCTTCTTCGCTTTCCATACGTGATGCATGACATTTGAAACAATTATCTCTTCTTTTAAAATTTTGGGCACCGCACTAAAATTGTTAGATGATCATATTAAAATTGAGTCAAATTTTAATAAGTAATTATTTTATTAAATACTTTTATACAAAACCAATCAGCTGATGCTTTGTGACTTTGTGGTTTTTCTGATCCTGAGTTAATATCTTTCGGTATGCTATATTGCATTATAGCACGATACTGCTCTTGTAACATCAACACACCCTGTGAACAAAAACAAATTAAAATTAGAAGATAATTGCAAGGAAATCACTACCCCTCTTATAAAAAAGAGACCTTGCGCTCTAGAAAATTGTTTAAATATACGCAATCAGAGTATATTACACGAAACAAATCTTGAAATTTATAATTTATCTTTAATTTTTCGAGAGCTTTGATTTATCGATTTGTTTTTGTTCTTGGAAAATTTGGAAAGTACCCACACGTGACTTTAATAATGAATATAAAAAATTATACTTATCGAATTGAATTTCTTATATAACTAGGAAAACATGTGTTTATACAATTTCTTCTGTAATCTAAGATACCTGTTTCATGTCCATCCACCGAACGGCCTCACCAAGTGTTGAAAACTCCACAAAAGCGAAACCACGTGATGTACCTAAACAGTACAATAGACACCAATGGAATTACCCGACCTTATGAGGTAAATTATGCACAAAAAGGTACGGCCCAAGGACAATTTTACAGTCAAAAATTGAATCAATAATTTATACAAGTACCTGTATCTTTCTTTCTAATAAGACGGATGTCCTTTGGCATTAGACCACATTGAATAATATCTTGACGTATCTAAAAACAAATGTGGTTTTAGTTGATTGATTAATCGTTTTTCTCAATAAATAAAAGGGTGTCTTACATCATTTTCCGATATGTGCTGTGCCAAGCCGCGGATCATAATTGTATTGTTTGGTGGTTGACTTTTATATCCAATTATTTCAGATCCACTAGCTCCAATAACTGCCCCATTAGGACTACGTTCACTGTCAAAATTATAATATAAGTAATACATTCTTATTTATTCTCTATAGATTATATAAAATAACCAATCTGCGTATATGTATTATTTGTTTATCTCTATATATTTTTTTTTTAAGAAATCCCACGATGGGTCATACCTATCGACACTATCCCTATCATCATCACGATATGACCTATCACGTGTTGTTTTACGATCTTCTGATCTTCTTTCCCAACGTGAACCACTACGTGAACGTTTTCCTTTTGAACGATGATGATCTTTATCACGTTCTCTACCACGATAATGTCTATTATTACGTTCTCTTGATGATGTTGAATAATCTGGACTACGTGAACGACTTTTATGTTCTGTTGATTCCCATGATTGTTCACGACGATATTCACGATCACTCTCATAATCACTACCATTTTTTCTTTCATCAGAATAGTCGTGATGAACTATAAAGAGATATTTTGTTTCCGAATAAGAATAAATGTTTTACAGTATATAATTTATGCAACTACAGTGTCTCTTTGGAAAAACTAGCAAAAATTTTACAATACAAAGAAGTATTTTCCACAAGGCCCCCTTATTTTTTTTTTGTAACTATCTGCCTGTTATGTTTTTGCTGTAAAACAACAAATAGACCGATTCCATAGGCACCAAAACTAAAACATTCAATTTTATTAGAAATAGAATCTTTTAAATGCGAATAGCCCGTTTTGAAATGTACTTTGCTTACTCTCTTGTAACTGCATCGTTGACTTATTATTCTACTACTAGACTATCTATAGAATCGATCTACCAACATTGAAACTACCAAAAACATTAACCAAAATAAAGAATCGTAGAAATAAACAATTCAAAATCAAGAGTTTTTTGTATTTAAGTTATTGTTATTATCTTAAAAGCAAATATTTACCACCTAAAACAATAAATTATTAGATTATTTTATTTACGAATAAAATTTTTAATAATTTATTGTTCCGTTTGGTGATAGAGTTATTAAAATTAAGAATATTTATCAGTGATATTACAGTTTTAATTGTATCAATAAAATACTATAAACTTGAATTATTTGAAAAAGATTATTAGCTTACACTAGTATTATATTTTCTATTAATAACTACAATGCAGCTTTGGCTTGACCTGTGCAATAATTTCTATAATTTTGATTACAAATTTGTAATCAAAATTACAAAAATTAATACATAGGTCAAGCTAAACAAACATGCATTATTAATAGGAAATATAATACTAGTGTATTGTATTTATCGTAGAAATAGCTTTTAATTTATGGAACTACTTGCACAATTGTCTTGGATTGATATAATTAACATTTTTTTATTAGTAATTAAAGTTTATTATTTTAAGCGTACTTTTAGATTTCGACAAAGTATCGATTTTATTAAGGTAATTCTTGAGTTTTAGATAGCTTATTTCTATCGAAATCTATATATTTTTAAGCAGATAGTTTTACAGAGATATAGGGTTATTGGATTATTTTGATTTTTAACGAATTTGTATTGAAATTGTAAAGAGGTTGTTTTTGTTTCTTCTGACAAGTTTTTCTTGCAGACAAAAATACGAAATTATTCCCATTTACCTGCCGTTTCGATTTATATTAATAAATACATTTGGATTTGCTTCATAAGATATTTCAGTTATTCATCGACTTTTTCCCTAATTACTCTAATTATATAATTATAAATAAATATACTAGAAAATGGGTTGATCGAAAAAAAAAATTTCTCTATTATTATATTTTACTTTTCTGTAAAGGAAAACTTACATGATTTTTTTGAATTATGAAAATTTGGTGATCTATTATGTCCATTATGTCTTTTATATGGTGGTGGTGATCTAGATGGTGAATGACTTCGATAATCTGGTGAATCCTGAAATTCTGGTGATATTGACATACTTCGTCCTCTTGGTGAATATTCTTTAGATCTTTCCATTATCTATAAAACATAATTAAATACATATGAAACATCGATGGTATAAAATTTTATAGTTATAGATAGACGCTATGCAGCATTATTTTAGTAACAAAATGGCGGCAGATACTCAACAACCATACATTGTACATCCGGTTTTGTCTATTAATTCGAAAAATTCAATACTCACTGACTGTTATACGTATAAAGGACGGTTTATTATCTCGAATTCATAGATTATTTTCATTTATATGTTATCCTAATCGTCTTTTTTCTATACATTTGTTATCTAAAAAATGTTTTTGTTATTTTAACGATTGCTGTTTTATTATATAAATATGCCTCCAGAAAATTTCTTTTACAACAACTGCACACATCAGTTTAAAATGACTAGCGTTTATTTTATCGACTATGTGGGGAAAGCTTAGAGTCTGCGTATTGCTTCATACAAACAGGGGATGTTAAGGCCAACAACATTTTTTTCTCTTAAATCATAAACAAAGATTATCTCTAGGTATCTTTGTTTATTTTACCTTTACATTCAAGGTCATACAGGTAGTATTCAATAATGATTAACTAAAATATCAATATGATTTAGAAATTTAGATGAGCAGATATAAGGGGAGAAAATTAACCATGATATTGATTATTTTCGATTGAATATAAAGTGAATTAAATCATTGTTTAAAATTTTATGATTATTGTCGAATAGTAATTGTAATGACGTAAACATGTCATCCATTTTGTTTAAATAAGTGTTTATTTTTAGACTCGTGATAAAATTTTAAAACAAAAACTACCTACTCATATTTAAATCATGAGAATTGTATTAAAGTTGAACAATTGTATTGTTGAATCTAAACTTAATTGGTTTTTTACTAGAATAATCGATATAATTTTTTTAATTCTCAAAAAAGACCACCATATACGCATTTGAAATAAAATAGCGTGTAAATATTATGATTATTCTTTTTGACATTAAGATAAAGTTCAAAATTTTCGTTAGATTTCTAAGTTGACCATTGATTTTTAGTTTATTGGCGCTTTTATTGCAGTTTTTATTCGTTATTTTTCGTTGAAGTAATAAATTTTGGATTTTTTAGGATAAATAAGATTCAAACTATATATGTGCATATACATACATGTATGCACATTTCGGTTTATTTAATGCGACTTTTAACGGTTAATATGATTTATAGCTTAGTTATAAAATATTAACATCTGGAAACTAAAAAATCCACACAATTAAATACTGACGTTATTAAATTATTAATTTCATTTGAAATTTAATTGAATTTCTATGAGAAAATGTGATAAATTTAACGTACCCTTTCTCTTTTTTTCAAAATTACTTTTTTTTCTAGATACACTTCACGTTTTGAGTTTAATAAATGGAATATCAGTTTATTTTATTACATCTACGTCATTGATTACATTAAAGGTCGTTAGATAAGTAACCCCGACATCTGTCCTGTTATGCAGTGCTGTC
>JAZBGW010000940.1:0-19077 GCA_037464815.1 Mylabris variabilis
ATGGCCGACTTTCGCGTTACTCTGTAAATCCAGTAACTCTAGCTTTAATTATTTATTTAAGGGGATTCCGGAGCCGTTTGTCGATTCAGCTTGAGAAAACAGTAAATTTTCAAACAGCGATTATTCGCTTGTTTTTTTAAAATATTGTCAAAAATTGACGTGTGTTGAATAGGGCATTTCAATGTGCATGCTCTAAAGTTTTCTATTTTGGAAAAACGTGATAAAATTCTGAATGGCAAAGAAACATCTTGGACCCTGTTTTTTTTTCGTAGATTTTCCTTCATAAGGGGCTAAAACTTAGTCAATATTATCAATTTTCAATAATTATTCATTGATTTAGATAGCAAATTGAAAGAGCTTTCCAAATGTTTAAGAATTTTTCCGATATGTTTGTTAGTTTTCCGATAACTGAAGAAAATTTAAAAAAAATTCCAAACACGATGCCATGCGAAATTTTCAAAATAGAAAATCACTGATATTCAAATAGAAAATCATTGACACTCGCTTAAAATCGAATTTCGAAAAATAGAACCCCTATTTGAACCCCTATTTAATTAATTTGCCTCTTGATTGGTTTGAAAATATACTTCACAACCATATACCATATCATTATAATGGAAAATGTTTTGAAAATCTGTCTGGAAATTTAATATTCAGTAGACGCTGTTTGTGTTTCTATGCACAATACACTGAGCATGGTCAATTCTTATGAAACTTGTACTAGCCGCCGAGCGATTCAAAAAATATTTCTATGCAGGGGCGGCCTGGAGACCATTTCAGCAAAATTAGAACCTCCTAGCTTATTTAGAAGTTGGTCAAAAAACGATCGTTTTGGACAATGTTGCAATTTTCAAAAACTGGTAAAGCACGCAAAATGTCTAAGAATGATTCGTAGACCTTCCCAACCATGGATTTTTTTCGTTTTTTGTCCATTTCATTCTAGAAAAAATGCGATAGATTTCCACCCGTTGCAGAATAAAATGAAGAAAAACGAAAAAAGTTACTCTTGAGAGTGTCTACAAGGCATTCTTAGTCATTTTGTGTGCTTTATTCGTTTTTGTAAATTGAGACATTGTCCTAAGCGAGCGTTTTTTGACCAATTTCCAAATGAACTACGAGGTTCTAATTTTGCTAAAATGATCTCCAGACACTCTCTTATGAATCCTTGAAATATTTTCTAAGCCGCTCGCTAACTATAGGAGTTTCATAAGAATTGACCACTTTTAAGAAAAACACCCTGTATATTAGATTAAACCGGTAACTTGTGTTGGTATTGTTGTTGTTTTTGTCATCTTATGTCTTATGTGTGACGTACTGCTTTTATCTCCATAGCAACAGAAGCGCCGCCTATTGAGAATCAAATCACCGGACAGATTTTCACAATATTTTCCATTATAATAATATGGTCGTAAAATAGATAAAATTTCCGATATTTTCATACCAATCAAGAGGCAAATTAATTAATTTTAATACTTGTGAATAATAAGTGAAAAAGGGGTGCAATTTTTTGCTGACATTCACTCAATTTTTCGAAATTCGATTTTAGGTGAATGTCAAGTTCTCGGCTTTCACATTACCTTTCTAAATCCGAGAGTATGATTGTCTATTTTGAAAATTATGGATGGCATCGTGTTTGGAAAAATTTTTAAATTTTCTTCAGTTATCGGAAAACCAACAAACATATCGGCAAAATTTTTACATATTTGGAAATCTCTTTTAATTTACTATCTAAATCAATTGAAAAATATTGAAAATCGATAATATTGGCTAAGTTTTAGCCCCTTATGAAGGAAAAACTACAGAAAAAAAAACGGTCCAAGATTTTTATCTGCCACTCATAATTTTATCAAACTTTTCCAAAATAGAAGACTTTAGAGCATGCACCTTGAAATGCTCTATCCAACACACGTCGATTTTTGACAATATTCTAAAAAGCAAGCGAGTAATCGCTGTTCGAAAATTGACTGTTTTATCACGCTGAATCGACAAACAGCTCCGGAATACCCTTAAAGATACTATGGCCCGACGAAAGCCGGTGGTGGGGAGAGCCGAGTATTTTTGCCTGCTGCTCGCGGGGATTCACAGAATACCACCCTTGTTGTTTTAAAAGTAGTCGATTCGTCATAAAGTTCTATTTATTGGCGAACGTTCGAAGAATACTTCAGGGATTTATAGGAGGCTCTCTAGAGATCATTTTAGTAAAATTAGAACCTTATAGCTCAATTAGAAGTTGGTCAAAAGAGCTCATTTTGGATAAGGTCGCGATTTTGAAAAACGAGCTAAACACTCAAAATAACTAAGAATGATTCGAACCCCCCCCCTACATTTTTTTGTTTTTCTGTAGTTAATTCTAAAAAAAATACATTTTGTCCTGCTCTGGAATAGATAAGACGGAGGAAAACAAAGAAACATCAACTTTGTCAGGCTCCCCCATTGATAGTCGTTCAAGTCGCTTTCGAATATCGCGTCATCGTCAGAAACGAGCTATTTTTTACTAACTTCAAACTGAGCTACAAGGTCCTAATTTTGTTAAGATGGTCTGTAGGCAACCCGTATACATTTTTGAAATATCTTTCGAATCGCTCGCCAACTAATAAGAGTTTCATATGAATCATCTACTTTTAGAGCAACAGGCCGATATCTGAACTTCAAGTACTTCGAAAAGTTCCCAGTTTAAAAATTAGAATAAGTAAACTAACATTCTGTTTTGTATTTTTCATAATTTTACCTATGTCGTGTGTCTGTTTTCTTTTTTAGCAGAATTAGAACCTCGTAGCTTATTTAGAATTTGGTCAAAAAACGATCGTTTTGGACAATATCGCGTTTTTCAAAATTGAGCTAAACTCGTAAAACGGCTAAAAATGACTCGAAGATCCTCCCAAAATTGATTTTTTCGTTTTTCTCCATTACATTCTAGAAAAAATGCGACACATTTTCACTTGTTTCAGAATACAATCTCGAACAATAAACAAAATTAATGTTAAGAACATCTAGTAGTTACTTTTGGTAGTTTCACGTGTTTAGCTCATTGTTCAAAATGGCCACATTGTCTATAGAACGAGCGTTTTCTGACCTATTCCCAAATGAGTTACGAGGTCTTAATTGTCCTAAAATGATCTCCATTGATCATCGCTCGACAAGTAACAGGAGTTTTATAAGAATTGACCATTTGACCAATTGACATTAACAATCAAAATAATAGAGCGATTCGAATAATATTTTATTGATTTTTTGGATAGTCGTTGGAGAACATTTTAGAGAAATGAGTACCTCGTAGGTCATTTGAAACTCGATCAAAAACACTCATTTCTGACGATTTCGGGATATTTACTAACCAGCTGCACACTTAAAACGACTTAGAATGACTTGAGGATCCTCCCAACATTAATTTTTTTATTTTTCTCAATTTTCTTCTGAAACAAGTGGTAATCGTTTGCATTTTCTCTAGAATGCTGTGGAGAAAAACACAAAAAATCAGTTTTGGGAGAATTCTCGAGTCACTCTAAGTCGTTTTGCGTGTTTAGTTTGTTTTTGAAAATTGCAACATTGTCAAAACCAAGTTTTTTTTTTATCTACTTACAAATGAGCTACGAAGTTCTAATTTTGCTAAAGCAATCGTCTGGTAGCCCCTTAAAGACCTTTAAAATTTATTTTTGAATCGCTTGTCCAATAATAGAAGTTGCCATAAGAACTTTTCGTGTGACTTGTATAACCCTGCATTGCCCTAAACAAACTGTTTTCGGTGTTCATTTATAGCCTATAATGGTCTTCTTATTGTTCTTTTTCCAAGCTTGTTTGAGTCAGCTAAATATGCGCAAAATTTTTTCTACGGGATGCCCCTTTTTGATGATCTATACTGATATCGCAAGTAACCTTTTACCGCACTCAGCGCGGGAAATTCAACGTTCCACACTCAATGCGTCAAAGTTACTTTGCATGGACAACTTTGAAAAAATCCAAAGTTACACTGAACCCAGCATTAAACCTATGACGTTTGATTAGAATCTCGGGTCGCTTACCACTGCAGTACTCGAAATTCAGTTTAGAAACATTCAATTATCATTATAACGTACTTTTTTTAAATGCTAAAATATTTTGACGTTTATACGTTTTTTTTATTAATTTTTAAAATTTCTCATTTTAGAGATTTTTAGTTATAAAATTAACACCATGCAAGCTCACAATTTACAAAAGTGTAATAGCATAGTGTTTTTTCAAACAATGTTTACTGTTGTTATAGCAACTCGAACTTCGCAATTTAAATCATTCGTAGGTTGATAATTTCTGTACTTGTGTTGTAATATACTATTTTGTCGTAGTGATAGTAAATTATGCGCATGTAACGTCATTACATCCATTCACCTAATATCATCTAGCAAGGGTTGCTTTAACTATAAGTGATAATAATGTTAAACAAATGAAAGTTGTATTTTTTTTTTCAAATTTATGAAACAATTCTTGTTTCGAAACTGCAAGAATTGACTCCTGAAACCAGTTTTTTATACGAGTTTTCTCATTTTACACCCGTTTGCATTTTTTTTCCTGAAATTTAGGGAATTTTATCGTAATTGATATCATTAACATGACAATTGAGAAATTGAATAATGTTTCAAATTTTCTTTTGCTCTTCTTGAAACTTGTTTTTTTTCTTCTACCTCTTAAGGGCCAGCAGTAGATGATTCTTGATTCGGTGTATGAAAAGTGCTAACTTTTAATCATTGATATTTCGCTCATTTTTTAAGTACTGAAAAGCGTAAACGTGAGTTAGAAAAAGCATTTCAAGATTTTTTTCTAAATTTAGGAAAATTTCGACAATATTCTGAATGGCAGAGAAAATTTTGGAGGTCTTTTTTTTAAATTTGTACAGCCTAGTGTGCTGAATATGTGACGATAGTTGTAATGCTACATAAGCCAGGCTAACGAGTTAGGGTCTTTCAATACGGCAGATGTCTAGCAGGTCAGAATTTGGAAGGAAAAATTTCTAATCAAAAATCGTAGATGCGATTAGGGGTGTTATCTTGTATATGTAATTGCTTTTTGCGATAGGGTTTCTAGTTTTTCGGGAAATGAAGAAAATCCAAAACATTTTCATTTATTGATATCTTGTTTGAAAGCTGATGTAAGAGCAATTTCCAGGACTGTCGCTGGAAATCCAAGTTTTAGAAATTAAATGAGTTTTCACAGTAAATTTGAACCTTGCTTTATCTATTATTCACACCTACTAAAATTAATTACCTATTTTGCTTCTAAATGAAGATGAAAGTTTTGGAAATTTTATCTTCTTTCACTACCATCCCATTACCGATGGAAATGTTTTGAAAATTTCTCTGGAAATCTGTAGTGTCACGCTAAAAAGAATTAGTACCAGATAGATGGTGCAGTATAGGGCAGTCGTAAGCGTTCAGGCAACTCAGGCACTGTCTGAGGGCGGCACTTCGCAGGGGCGGCAAAATTACGACTCAGGCCCGGTTTTTCGTCTAGTACTTAAGCTCGTTTTATCAAGACCTTGGCTTAAGTGTAGACTTACAGATATTTGGGTGGAGATTGGTACATAAACGAACCCCCACGTAAATATGTGTAAGCCTTCCGTTAGTTCGATTTAGGCCAAGATTAAGTAGGGCAAGAAAAACTAGGTCTCAATGTCATTTAATAAGTGTACAGAAAAGTAGATGCTTTCGTTTTAAGTCATTAATTCTTAATAAATTTTGCTAACTCAAGTGTTAACAAAATTTAGAAATTTTTAATCTACAATATTTGTTATAAAGCACTGATTTTTAGCGAATTTTTGCAATAAATCGTAAAAGACAATCTTTTTCTATAGCTTCATATCGATTTTTCAGTTGGACATTTTTCTCCTACATTGAAAGTATACAAAATTTTTCTTATCGAATTGACAAAAGTAGAAGATTTAGTTACATTTAATGGATTTTTTAACTGAACTCTTCCCTTTCAATTGAATTCTATTCTCGATTATAAAAAGGCAAAATTGTTACATTTTTGGTCTATTTTTGTGCTAAAATTCCAACGTTTCATCGAATTTGGTATTAAAGTATGAAAAAGAGTTAATTTTCCACTAAATTTTAGTCTACTAATCTAGTTTTTTGAACATTTTTGTTTAAATGATCCGTTTTTAGTGAACTAGCTTGAAATCGTGGTGAACATAAAATTTAAAAAAATTTTGCTCGATTTTTGAGTTACATTCTCAACTTTGGTTTTAGATTTTAAGATATTATAAACCACCAGTTTTTCGACAAATTTTTCTATAGAATTCTTTAGGAGATAAGATTTAAGCACCTTTATAACGCTGTAAAACCGAATTTTCCACTTTAATTTGGATTTTATCACTTAATAGTCCTGAATCATCAATTTTTGGGGCAGTAAAAGGACTTTCTCTATTGTAGACTTTTGACACCAACAAACAGTTCAGTAAAAATAAATCAACATTTTTCTTGTTGTAAACATTTTCCCCTATTAGATATAGCGCCTGCCCTGGATATTGGAGATCCATATTATTGATGAAAGATTTGCCACCATGTTAAATAGTTAAAAATGATCGTGTGTAGTGTTTTTGTTGTATTTTTGGTAAAATTACAAACGACACAGAGTTTTGATGACCATTTAAGAGAGGGAGGCCGTATAATAAAACTGTTTGCCTAGGGCGGCACATATCCTTACGACGGCTCTGGTGCAGTCATAGTTATAATCAGGGCATCGAACCGGAACTGAGCCGAAAACAGGAAATAACCGAGATTTTGGCCGGAGCGAAATCCGGAGCTGAACCGAAAACAAAAACAGGTTTTTTTCGGTTCAAGCATACCACTTAACACGATTTTTTTCTCTTTTTTTCTTTTCTGCCATGAAACTGAGTTAGTAATAGTTCAGGGTACTTAACACGATCTTACAAGGAGAGGTCACGACCTCGCAAATGAAGTTCGGAACGAGCTTTTGCAAGCTTGTTAGGTTAACAGCATATTAAAAAACTAAAGCGCAATAGCTAGCCAATCTTGAGAAAAAAAGCATTTAAAGTTTTTTACGTCCATTTAGTATTATTAAGTTATTCGCTTAATTGTGACTTGAAATAGCTCAGTGGTGCTTTCGTTGTATCGGTCTCAAAAGTACGGGGTTTAATATTCATATTTAAAAATTTGAAAATGAATCACTTGGAACTGAACCGAAAACAGTTATTTTTGTAGGAACAAAAATCGGAACCGAAACGATAACAAAAATTGATTGACCCGGAACGAAAATCGGAAGGAAAAAAATAACGGTTCGATGCCCTGGTTATAATGCTGTATTTTAGCACTAGCATTTTTGTTAGCCGCATTAAACGAAACATGCATTTTTGTTGAAGAATTTGTGATTAAAAGTCTTGGTCGGCATTTAATTAATACATAATTAATATTATTTCTATCAATTTACATAACACCTTTAATTTTTTGTATGGCATATTTATAGGAAAAGCGCTATCCATATGTATACTAGATCTATATGGCAAACGTATAAGTACCAACTTTGAAAAAATAAATACAGATAATTCCACTTTAAAAGTAGTTGGGAAATATCACATTTGCGCACTATTTTTTTTTTAGGTCAAAACAAGTTTATTTCCAATGCAAAATAAGAAAACAATTTCAAATTGTAAGCTGCATAAAATTCATGGAAAAATACGTTGTTTTGCATACATAAAATATTATATTTAAATATAAATTATGATACATCAGTGTATTTTAAAAATACTTGGAAATATTTTTTTTATTTATTTTATTTTGAAATAGTCTAACTTTTGATTCAAATACAGTTTTCTTCTCATAAAGTTTCATTAAATTTCACTAGATGGCGCAATCTTGTAAAACAATTTAGGTATATTATAAAGCAGTGCTTCTCAAACTGTTGTTTAAAGTCAATAGAATAAAATTCTTTTTTTTTTTTATAAATGAAAGATCGAGAAAATTCAACAGAATAACGTTTGAATAACTGTAATCTAAAGGATGTTGTTTTGATTCTACATCCTTTAATGTAATGGCGCGTAATTCAAATAAAATTTCAATTATTCTTCATTGAAGGCTTTGTTGTTGAATACATTTATCACGTAATTTAATCGCATTTATTAGTCGTTAATTATCCTGAAGGTTATTTCCATTTAGAGACTTGTACTCTTTTATAATTCATGTTTAGATATCTATATTGATGTTAATAATTTTAAATAATTGATTATCATTTTGAGTCATTTGTGGAGAGAGAGATTAGGTCAATATGCCCTTGGTAGTACCGGGGGGCATAGTCTCAAGTCCTTTTTCAACAACAAAAAAAAATTCCTAATCATCGTCATCGGATCGATAAAACCTAACGCTTGCTCAGTCAAATTTTGTTGTTTGCCCCATACACTGCATAGTACTCAACTTGTGTCGTTTTATCTACATCAACAATACTATTTTCCACCTAATAAAACAACGATTACTTTAATTGAATCAAAAATTAAATGAAACTATAGAGGAATTGAGTGTATTTAATAATATTTTTTTATTAATATTTTGTGTGCGTGTATATCGTGTCTATTTATTTTACTACCCTTCAATTATACAAGTGTTACAATTAGATGAAATGGCAGAGGAACAAGTGAAACATGCAGCTAATGCACTTATTGATGATGTTATAAATGGGGTAGCTAGTGAGATGAAGAAGGGTGGTGGCTCCGTTATAAATACCGATATTGATAAATCAAAACAGAGGTCGCTTCTTTGTGTCCTTTTTACGCCAAGTATGTGCCCTTATTTTTTTTTCTATTACAATAATTAACACCATTTGTTAAAACCCCCCAAAAAAAGTTTGTTTAAAAATTCAAAAATCAGCGATTTAACAATAGATTGACAAAGGTCAAGTGTCTATAATTCTACTTAGATTTAGTGGAATTTTGATAAAGGTTTTTTAGATTTTTTAGATTATCTTTTTTGTTTGTTATCTTTACATTCTCTTATTATTCTTCTCCATTTCTGTATGTTCCAGATACTTGGTTCAATCCGGAAAGACTGAATCCTAAAGGTAATTTTATATGTTGTTGTAGTGTTTGTGACACAAGTCAGGTGTACAATTTTTTTTGTGTTGTTTTGTGTTATTATACAACATAAATTATGTTTACCTTGAAACTGATGAGAGATATACCGGGTTATTCAGTTACAGCGAAAAGTACTTATGACGACTCGCATTATTTGGCGATTCATTAAATATTTCAATTATTTATAAGAGGGTGTCTAGAGATCATTTTAGTAACATTAGAACCTAGTAGCTTATTTGGAAGTTGGTCAAAAAATGCTTGTTTCTGATGATGTTGCGATTTTCAAAACGAGAGAAATGCACAATAAAGGGTTGTAAGGGGTGGTTGATTATATATCATTTCAAAGATCTTTTAAAGGCCTTTAAGATTCTAATGCAATACCAACACAATACAAGATGCATATAATTTGAATTTTGAAAAATAATATATATATAGTCAAACTTTACCCCTTAATGTACAGCCCCTATAGGCTGTTAATGGGGTAAGTATCTTAAATATAAAAAAATCCTGGGACAGGTAAATTTTATTGTTTAGTTTTCTATCCGCAGAATAATTTTCATGATGATATGCTTTACCATGGCGTAGAAAAGCGCAAAAAACCATAAAAATGGCATATAATTATCTATAACTTCAACCCCCGACAAGAGATGAAAGCGAGGTTTTCATTTTTTAATAGCCTTAGTGGATCTCTATCGTTTAGTTTTTGTCACGCTAAAAAATATTCAGCCGTTCCAGAGATATTTAGAGAAAACTGATTTTGCAGGGGTAACTTCAACCCCCAATATCTCCTTTAAATTTGAGTATGGGCACGAACGGCAAAACACGCATCCCTTAGAATAGAATGAACTATCTATATGCCAAAAATTATCAAAATCGGGAATTTTAAGTTGGATATGTTTACTTGTTGGCTCATTTTTTCGTCCCAGACGAGCGTTTTTTGACCAACTTTCAAATGAGCTACGAGATTGTAATTGAAATATTTTATGAACCGCCCAATAATGAGAGTCATCATAAGCCGTAGCTAAATAACCCGGTAGTTGTAGAAAAAAGTTGCACGCTATCTTTGTTTTACCATTTTTTTTGGTTCCAATTCTGATTATGTATTTTTTGGAGTTTGGCGCTGACATTTTCGAAAAAATCCTCAACAACTCACATGGGTCTATCAAAGATATCTATTTTGAGTGGAATAAGCGCAAGCGTTCTGCAAGGACTCATAGGAAGGTGTCTAGAGACCATTTTAGTAACGTTAGAACCTAGTAACTCATTTGAAAGTTTGTCAAAAGACACTCCTTTTGGACAATGTGGCGAGAATGACTCGAGGATCCCCCAACATTGATTTTTGTTTATTTTTCCCCATTTTTATCTGGAACAAGTGGGAATGTTTTGCATTTTTTCTAGAATATAATGAAGAAAAACGAAAAAATCACTGTTGAGAGAATCTACGAGTCATTCTTATTTTTTTTTTATGTACTTAGCTCATTTTTGAAAATTGCGACCCTGTCCAAAACAACCGTTTTTTGACCAACTTTCAAATGAGCTACTAGGTTCTAATGTTGCAAAGATGATCTCTAGGAACTCACCTATAAATAATTTAAATATTTTATGAATCGCTGAATGGAAGTCGCCATAAGAACTTTTCGCCGTAGCTGAATAACCCGTTAGTCGTAGAAAAAAGTTGCACGCTATGGTTTTTTCTTATTTTTTTTTTGATTCCAATTCTGATTATACATTTTTTGAGTTTGGCGCTGACATTTTCGAAAAAATCCTCAACAACTTACATAGGTGTATCAAAGTTATCGATTTTAAGTAGAATAAGAGCAAGCATTCTGCAAGGATTCATAGGAGGGTGTCTAGAGATCATTTTAGTAACATTAGAACCTAGTAGCTCATTTGAAAGTTGATCAAAAAATGCTCATTTCTGACAATGTCGCGAGAATGACTCGAGGATCCCCCCAACATTGATTTTTGTTTATTTTTCCCCATTTTTATCTGGAACATTTGGGAATGTTTTGCATTTTTTTCTAAAATATAATGGAGAAAAACGAAAAAATCACTGTTGAGAGGATCTACGAGTCATTCTTAAGTCTTTTTATATGTTTAACTCATTTTTGAAAATCGCGACCTTGTCCCAAACGACCGTTTTTTGACCAACTTTCAAATGAGCTACGAGATTCTAATGTTGCTAAAATGATTCCTAGGAATCGCCAAATAATGGGAGTCGCCATAAAAACTTTTCACCGTAGCTGAATAACCCGGTAGTTGTAGAAACAAGTTGCACGCTACCTTTTTTCCCCCATTTTTTTGGTTCCAATTCTGATAATGCATTTTTTGAGTTTGGCGCCGAGATTTTCGAAAAAATCCTCGACAACTCACATGGGTCTATCAAAGATATCGATTTTGAATGGAATAAGCGCAAGCGTTCTGAGATATTTCCGTAATTTTCCCCAATTTATTTACGTCTACTCATTTAATTTATTTATAAAAGCTATAAAGCAGCTTGAAAACTTGATTGTTTTGTATTTTTAGCATGAACTAATTAGTTAAAGTTTGATGAAATTTTCGAGAAGAAGAGCGAATTAAGTGAATTTAAAGAAATATATTTAGACGTCGTCGTCGTCGTCGTTGTCGGTATGTGTTGTTAGAGCGTCGCCGTCGACGTCGTCCTCGTCGTGTGGTCATTGTATTCGTGGTTTCCCAGGGTAAAAACGGGCATTTAGCCAACAAATATTATCCGTCTTGTCGTCCAAATCCGGGATACATCATCACACACTTGATTCGTGTTAAACTAAATAATGTGTTAGCTTTATTTCTATTACAATAATTCGAATTAATTTTTTAAACAATTATTTTTATATAAATGATTAATTTAAATATGGATTTTTCGTATATCTGCAGAATATTTCGTCGTGACGAGCGTAAGTTTTGGTAAATATAAAGATAAAGTGGTTAATTTCTTAACCCTCCTAGTTTTAATTTCAAGCTATTATTATTATTAAAAAAATAAAAATAAAATTGCACAAATTCTTTAGATTTCTTGATGATCAAAATATAGAAAATCGGTTACTAGCGACTCCACCGATCCATTTTTCAGTTTTACTTTTGTAAATTTTTGTGTGAAGATCGTTCCAATCCACCAACAACAAATACAGTGTTTTATTAATTAAATTATTCATTGATTGATTAATTGATTCATCAATTGAAGATTATTTTATAACGCAAAAACTAGTGAGAATCTATTATCTTTTTTGTTTTTTTTTGTGTAGTTGTTAATTTTTGTATAATTTTTGTGTTTTTTTCCGTCTTTTAAATAATGCCGTGACGATATAGTTTTAATATTTGAAATTATTAACATTTATTATTTTCTAATCGTATTACTAATAAAGAATGTATACATGCTTATTTTTCGTATCGTCTCTTAAACTAAATTTAGTTGATTATCTAACCAAAATATTCTAGATTAGAAATTGGATAGATTTTAATTTCTAACTAGTATACTAATGTGTATGTGTGTGTGTAATTATAAATCGATACGTTCCAGACTTTAAATATTTACCGAACTTTTATCTTTATTATATTTTCTTATCTATAAATAGTTATATATTTAGAAAATTGATTAAATAGATAATGAAGGATGAAAAAATATTGGCAATTATTGTAGTAATCTTTAAATGAACGGCAATAGTAAAGAATGCTTATACCTATTTATACAGGCTGTCCCGTAAATCGCGCATTTCCTGGTATGGGCCAGATAGGGGGCGAAATTCTAAGACGAAAAGTCCTATATCATTTTGTTATCTGACGTACAGGTAATTAGTAATTAATTAAAGTAAGTAGCCAATCAAGCGCTCTTTTAGTTGGAACAGCTGTAGCGCTAGCCTGCTAACTGGGCCGTTTCCCACGTTCTACCGTCAAAATTCTTTCCTTCTCTCTTTTTATCGCTATAGCGAGCACCTGATTGGCTATTTGGTTGAATTAATAACTAATTACCTGTGCTTCAGATGACAACATGAGACAGGACTTTTCATCTTAGAATTTCATCCCCTATCTGCCCCTTAGAATGAAATGCGTGACTTACGGGACAGCCTGTATAGTTTGTTGGTTAAAGGTGAAGAAACACAAAAAAATATGACTTTTTCATTTTATTTCGAAAACCTTACATCACATTCTGTTTAAATTTTTTATCACATTTAATGAAGTTTTATTTAGCTTCTGTATTTTTTTGTTTGACTTTAGACTTATAGTTTTCACAAAAAAAGGACGAAATAAGTGTATTTAATGCTAAATACGTACGGTATAGAATCAGCGATGAAAATTGATACAAACAAAATGATTTAACATCACCATCAATTTTTTCTTTAAAAAACGCATTTCAAAGTTTTAATTTAAAAATTCCGCCATATTGATGTCTAACAAGGAGAGGTTACGACCTCGGAAATGAAGTTCGCAACGAGCCTTTGCAGGCTTGTAGTATACCTTTAGGTTACAACATATTAAAAAATTAAAGCGCAATAGCCAGCCAATCTTGAGAAAAAAGCGTTTAAATTTTTTTGCGTCCATTTAGTATTATTAAGTTATTCGCTTAATTGTGAGTTGAAATAGCTCAATGGTTGAGTCGTTGTATTGCGTTCAAAACTACGGGCATGGGTACGGGGTTCAATTCTCCATGCGGAGATTTTTGTTTGTTTGTCGAAACGACTTTTTTTATTTCATTTTACTTTATAAATTACAGAAATCAAAATTTTATTGTTTTTTATTTCTTTAAAGTATTTTTTATTTTTAAAGTAATAGGAAAATTATAATTATAATCTAGAAGTAATTTAAATCTTCTGAAAATACTAATTTTAATCTTATAAAGCCAGATTTTATCTTCGAAAACAAGATATTGATTGGACAAGAAATCGAGATTATCATTATAATTTTCCTATTACATTAAAAATAATAAAAAAAATACGATAAGGAAATAAAAAACAAATTTTTGATGTCTTTAATTTATAAAGTAAAATAAAATACAAACAGTTGTTTCAACAAATAAAAGAAAAATTCTCCGCATGAGGGATTTGAACCCCGTACCTATCCCTGTACTTTTGAGGGCGATACAACGACGCTATTTCAACTCACAATTAAGCGAACAACTTAATAATACTAAATGGACGCAAAAAACTTTAAACGCCTTTTTCTCACAATTGGCTGGCTATTGCGCTTTAGTTTTTTAATGTGTTTGTTAACCTAAAGGTATACCACAAGCCTGCAAAAGCTCGTTCCGAACTTCATTTCCAAGGTCGTGACCTCTCCTTGCAAGAAAATCAAGTAATCTGTAAATGTTGATAAAAATATGCACACAAAAGACGTAGTGGCTCATCGCGCCATCTAACATTTGGGAAACGTTGTAATCGTAGATAGCAGACCATCTTAAATAGAGAGAACTCCCCCTATTCGAAAAAATCATGTGAAAACTTCATGTTTTGTCATACTGCATCATTTGGAGAATTTCCATTCAAATCTATTCATTTCTATTCAATTAATTTGTCGAAAAGCTAGAATACTTTTCGATTCGCTTGCCAAATAATGGAAGTTGCCATAGGAACTTTTTGTTTTAGGTGACTCACCCGGTATAACACAAAACTAAAGGTATTTTGATTAAAAAAAAATGTAAATCTGTATAAATATGTACATATACAGTCTGTTTGTTAATTAAATTGCGTACAATTTATTAGAAAAAAATATAGACCCCTATACAATTTGTATCAGTTGAAAGGTCAAGTTGAGAATCACATATACAGGATGATACACGTGAAAGTTTGAGAAGTTCTAATTGATCGGAGTTGATAAAATTTCGTCTATAGCGGTTATGTCACCTGAACTTTCTCTAGAAATTATTTTCATTGTTTTAGCAACCCCCGTTATATGGGGTAGTGCACCCTATCCTCTTATTTTAAATAGAACAGTATATTTTTTATTGAATTTTTGAATTCGTTGACAAGATCGAAGGAGACTTTGATAATATGATCCATGGTCTAGTACTACAAGTTTTTTCAGATATTTCAACTTTAGGCTAAATTTTAAATTTTGCAGTATTCTACTTTTAATGGGCCATCCTTTTGAATCATCCTATACACATATCTTGAATCTAATGAGTCTAATGACTTAATGTGTCTATTGATAACAAATACAGTATAGAAAAAACTTACAAATAAATGGGAATATATTGAGAGCTTTTAGACAAATTGATTAATAATTCTATAAATTATTTATAGTAGAAAGAGCGTAAATTTATAATTATACACATTATAACAGACTGTTAATTGATAAGAGTTCAAGACAAATTATCAAAAAACCTTTTACCTACGCCCTTGTATTTTTTTTATATCTTCAATGGAAAAAAACAATGTTATTTATAATTATAACACATTCTTTATCTAAAATACGTCTCATATATTATTTGTAGAGTTCGGATCTACAGTTTTGCCATAATAATTTCAACGCTGTCAAACAACCATTGGTTTTTTATTTCATATACAAAATAATTTTGCATTTATTATTATGAACTAAATTTAAAAATAATTTCCATTATTAAGAACATTTAATAAAATTAGTACGTCAGTATAGATATGTAGATAATCGATTTACTGCGAGAAAATAATGGAGAGTAACCGTTTCCATGGAGAAATTCACTAAAATCAAACACCTGCGTTTTAGCAATAACGTCGCTCTGTCAATAGGATTATTATAAATGGTCTACAATTCAACACTTGCTTATTACTATAGGTCTAGAGCAACTCGTTTTGTTGACCTTCTAACCTATGTTAAAACTACGTGGTTGCAGCGGAGATTCACGATTCGCTACATTGAAATCCCCCCCATTGAAATAAAATAATTGACCAAAATTACTTTTTTTGTCTGCATACACTGCAGTCACGCACAGTGCTCATGCACTAGCCGCCTTTGAAGCCAGTGGTATAACAAGCAGTAAGCACATGAAACTGTAGCTTTTAGCTTCGCGCGACTTTTTGAGAAACGCAAAATTCTTCAACACTTTTGCTCATGTCACTTATTGACTTTGGGAGAAAAAATCAACTTTAATTTAAAAAAATATATATTAAATCTATTCAGTCAACCGGAACTTTTTTAGAAATCGCTTGAAATAAAAATAAAAAAACGGGAAAGGTGTAAATTTTCATCGTGTTTGTAGCGCAATTTCCTATTGATACGTCTCTAATTGGAGTCATGTAAAAATCAATCAAATTCAATATTATTTTAATCTTGATTTATTCTAATTTTTTAAAAATTTGGTAATGTAGTTTTTGAAAGAAAATTGATTTTTGCAATTTTTTAATTTTTTATCTCAAAAAACTTATATTTCAATTTTTTTATAACAACCGATGCAGTCTTATTTAATTTTTGTATTTTTTTGGTTGACATTTAATTTACAATTTTCGCCAAAAATATAGAAAAGACGAAAGAATTAAATAAATGTATTCAAGGTTGAACTCTAGCGGGCTGATATTCAAAAATTTACCAGAGCTTACTAGCAAACTAAGCTTCACTTATACCAAATCTAAAAACAATCTGGTAGCAAGTTCTCAAAAAAAAAGTGAAAAGACCATGGTTTTTGCACTATTTTATCTTTTATCTTAAAAACCTTATACCAGATTTTGTTTTTTATCACATCCGAGTTAGTTTTATTTAGCTCCTGATTTTTTTTTGGATGACACATTAAAAAATAAAATAGTAGAAATATCAAAATAAGTGTATTTACTGCTAATATATCTGGTGAGAGTCACCTAAAACGAGAAGCTCTTATGGCGACTCTTATTATTTAGCGAGCTATTCGAAAAAAATTTCAAGGATTTGTAGGGTAGTACCTGAAGATCACTCTGGTAGAATTAGAACCTCGTAGCTAATTTGGAGGTTCGCCAAAAACGCTCGTTTTGAACAAAAACGAGCTAAACACATGAATCGATTAAGAATGACTCGAAAAACCTCCCAACATTGATTTTTTCGTTTTTCTCCATTGTATTCTAGAAAAAATGCAAACCATTCTCACCTGTTCTAGAATAAAATGGTGAAAAAATTAATGTTGGAAGGATCCTTCCAAATAGGCTACGAGGTTCTAATTTTGCTAAAATCTTCTCTAGGGACCCTCCTATAGGAATCGAAAAATATTTCAAGGATTTATAAATCCTCGCTCGCCAAAATCTTGCAAACTTTAGGATTTTTTTCTAAAATTTTTTTTGATGTAAGCCTCTACTATTTTTGCATGTCTGAACCTAGAAAAATATGCCCTATCCGAAAATACAATAAAATATAGGGGATGCTATTAAAAAAAAAATTAGGAGGATGTCATTTCTTTCCAATAGTAACTGGTAGACCCGCTTTGGCTTAGTCACAATTAATTGATTAAAAAATAAAAAGTTACCTGTCTAGGCGTTTTTCGAAATTTTCATCGATAAAAGGGTTTTAACGATTATGCGTTACTTTATACTCACTCTGCATATACAGGGTGATTCAAATTCGGGTCTATGTATGGGGATGTCGCAAACGGTAAGAGATACTAAAATTGGGGCAAAGTTACCTAATCAGGTGGTCAATATAACAGGCCAAACAAATTAAGGATAACTTAATTGGTTTTCTAAATATTTGGAAATAAAGAAAATTTCGGAAATCCGATTTTATTTTTTACTTTTTAGCCTTATTTGAGAAGATATTGAGAAAAGGGTAGCACATCTCCATTGCCACTTTTTAGCCAACATATGATAGTGCAAACATATTTTCGATAAAATGCACTGTTTTTTTCAGGACCGTAACCAACATTTTTTTAAAATACGGACCTGTATTTTTTTTCTAATTTTTGGAAGGTCCACACGGTTCTAGATACTTGTATGCTGTTTTTGTTCGAATCGAATCCGAATGTTTTGTTCAGAAAAATGCTCTTTCAATTATTCCATTTAGAGGTTTTTTCAAATTCATTTTATTTATTTATTACCATTTAAAAAAATATATTTGTTACCGTCCTGGAAAAACAGTGCATTGTATCGAAAATCTGTTTTCGTATTTTGCGTTGGAAATAGACTTTTTTTTAGCATAAGAAATAGTGTCCAAATGGGATATTTGTTAACTACTTTGAGTATAGAAATATCTAGAATAATTTATTTTTTCGAAGTTGATAGTTGAACCCTTGTCACTTAAATTCACATGACAGTTGTCAAAAAAGGTACAATAATTCTCAATTAAAATCATTGTTAATGTTATTATTTATTGTTTTACTTGCAATAATTTGTTTTTAATAAAAAATATAAAGCAGCGTTACCATCCCTTATTTTTTAATAAACTCATAAACTGTTAAAAAATACCTAGAAAATCAAGTGGCAGGAAGAACAAAAGAACATTTGAAATATGAATTCAATTTTCTAGTTATCATGTAAATAATACCAACCATTAGAAAATTCCCTAAATTTCATGAACTTATTTTTCTTAAATAAGGGTTTAAGGGGGTGCAAAATAGGAAAAATTGTATGAAAAACTCGTTTCAGAAGTCATTTCTTGCACTCGACCATTAAAAAACTCGCGCTGGGGCGCTTGTTTTTTAAATTTGGTCTCGTGCAGAAATTGTCAACTTCTGCAACTCGTTTTTTAATAAACTATTGCACTATCAGATGGTGACTGAAAAATTGCAATGGAGATGTGCTACTCTTTTTTCAATATCTTCTCAAATAAAGCTAAAAAAAAAATAAAATCGGATTTCCGAAATTTTTTTTATTTCCAAATATTTAGAAAACAAATCAAGTTATCCTTGATTTTTTTGGCCCGTTATATTAACCCCAATTTAACCAACTTCATATCTCTTACTGTTTCCGAGATCCCATGCTTAGACCCGAGTTTGAATCATCCTGTATATACATGGCTGTTTTTTCTAAACGTCGTCAATTCTTATGAGATACGTACTAGCCGGTGAGTAATCCAAAAAATATTTCGAGGATTTGTAGGGACGGCCTGAAGACCATTTTACCAAAATTAGAACCTCGTAG
>JAZBGW010000941.1:0-19073 GCA_037464815.1 Mylabris variabilis
ACTTGAGCTACACTTATTGACGCCATCTTTGATAGGGGGGTACATTCAGTAGTCATTTTTTTGACAGTTTTGGTGGCTACATTTAGTGACGCCATCTTTGACAGTTTAGGGGGCAACGTTTAGTGACACGACAAGGTCAATGACCTCCATCACCACATCCGGTGGGGAAGCCTCATATTCCTACTACTTGTATGGCCCTCAAACATCCGCGGATAGTTTCGGCTAACCGTTGGATGAAGTTCTGATGAGTGGCAACATCAGGGCAAGTCTTCCTCGCATGTCAACCTCCTCGTGGTGCGGGTTGGGTGATCCTTTCGCATCGTTGTGGCACCGTAGCGTTGGGTCTAGCTGACAGCGGGAGGCCAGTCCACCAGTGGCAAGTGCTACAGGACTCATCTGGCAGTGGACCCGCGAGTACTCATTTTGGTTATGATAGTGCATGATGGCATGAGGGCTGGCGGGGTCACGAACAACTTACCAGTGATGACAACTGGTACCACGGGAACCGGTGGCCCGTGCGGGAGGTAAGAGCCTCGCATGCCTGTCGTTGGAGTAGGCTTCGTGTGGGTAGTGGTTAGAAACCCTAGGTATCAGGGTAAGGAGTAGCGACCCTTGCTCTGGTACAGTAGGGGGGATGATAGTGGCGGCTCATCGGCGGGTGAGCTTCGTTGTAAACAGCTCGGGCACTAACCGGCATAGTCAGTAGAGGTCTGCTAGATGGCCTCCACCAAACCAAGGTGCCTGAAGAGCCTGTAGCTCGGATGGGAATTGATAGCTAGGAATATCATACTAGCGGCGATGATTGGGTGTATACCCGATCCCGCGCCCATGGGGGCCGTCAGAGTTGAGCCGGTAGGCAGGTATCTGACGTGAAACACTCCTCCTCCTGTCCTGTCCTGCCCCATATAACATCTTAAGTTATATTGCTTTTGATTACTCATCCCTGACTACCCCTTAATACAGTACATAATATGTATACATGGTGTCGATTTTAAATATGCTCAATTTTATGAAACTCCTGTTGATTGTCGAGCGATTTGAAAATTATTCTAAGGATTTATAGCATCTAAAGATCATCTTAGCAAAATTAGAATCCTTTAGCTCATTTTGAAGTTGGTTAAAAAAGGTTGTTTCTGATGATGTCGTGATTTTCAAAAACTTGCTGCACACTTAAAATGACTTGGAGTGACTTTACAATCCTCTTAAAGGTTTTCTCCAATACATTCTGGAAGAGATGGAAAGGTTTCCCATTTTTCTTAGCATGCAATAAAGGAAAACGAAAAAAATAAATGTTGAGAGGGCCTTTGCGTTATTCTTAGTCGTTTTAGGCGTTTAGTTCGTTTTTGAAAATTGAGGCTTCGTTCAAAACAAGCGTTTTTAGACAACTTCTAAATGGGACATGAGGTTCGAGCTTTGCTAGAGTGTTCTGCACTGACCGCCCTACAAGATGTCAAAATATTCTTTGAATCGCTCCACTAATAGGAGTTTCATAGTATCAACCATATTTCACATCGGCACCCTGTACGTGTGTGTATCTATATAATACTCATATACGCATGCAACTTATACGTATGTAACAATCTTAAGTATATTTTTTAATCGTTCAAATGCTGCTTGACATTTGTCTGTCCTTTTTTTAATAACTTCGTTAGTGGTTTGGCAATCAAAGAAAAATTTTGTAATATCAACTATCATTTGCTCAAAAATCAGCATTTGCTCATATTTTCGTTTAAATAGACCCGGAAACGAATATTACCGATCGTCTCTGCGGGATATCATAACCCCCTGCTGTTTCAATGCCAAACCATGGTCGCATAGAGATACGAATTGATTTCGCATAGAACTTCGTAGCGAGTATTCATAATCGGGCTGCTGATGTTAAAAAGTTGCCAGATTTACATCATTTTTCACCAGACACTTTTTTTGACCTTTAGACGGGAAATTTAAAATACCCTCTAGGGACTCGCAAAAATTTGACAATAATCAATCAGAACACTGTATTTTGAATCTCCTTCCTAAAGTTTGCGCTTCTCAAAAAAACGACCTTAAAATAAGAGTAATTTAATAAAACACCAACAGAAAATTAAAAAATTCACTCTTAAAACAGAAAATTCAATGTTATATACCAAATAAATTGAGTATAAATTCTAACAAAAGCGAATTCTGTTTTTTATAAAAGATAGCAACAAAAATGGTAACAAGCAAATGAAAACTATAACCAACAGATATCACGACAAAGAATAAACTTTTTTTTTTATTTTTGAAAACCAAATATCCATTTCTTGGTCATATGTGGGATTATTTATAATTAATTATTAAATTAAATTAAATTCTCTTAGGGACGATTTCGCCAACTTCAGTTAAGCTCAATGAACGGTTAAAAACAATCGTTGCTATGATTGTAAAAGTCGTTTCTGACTTATTTATTCATTAAAATTTAACAGACGTTGGTGAAAACGACCCTAAATCTTCTTTTCGGTTTACATTTCTAATAATTGCCGAACTGTTCCCATAAAATCTTATTCATTTACAAATTGTAGAATCCTCAAAACTTGCAAATCCACCCGATTCTTACAAGAATCGTAAAATTTGGTGGTTTATCAAGCAAATTCATAATTTTTTTGACAAAATACCCATCAATGTTCAATAATGTTTGTTAATCAATTTGGGTGAGTTGCTTTGCCCTTCAAACGTAAAATTCACCTGCATTGTGTCGCTTTTATTCCAAATAAAAGTGGGCAGAATAAGCGTTTAAATTTGTTTGATTGAGCGACGATTTCACCAACTTCAGTTAAGCTTAATGAACGGTTAAAAACAATTGTTGCTATGATTGTAAAAATCGTTTCTGACTTATTTATTCATTAAAATTTAACAGACCTTGGTGAAATCGACCCTAAGTCAATCCCAAAATATATTTTTTTGTTATTGAATGACATGTTTCGGGTTAACTCCCATCATAAAATCCAAAATTAATTAAATTATTAAATTATAAAAATAATTTAATAAATTATTAATATAAATAAATTAAAAACTTTAAAAAAAAGAAAATAACAAGTTTGAATTAATATAATAACTTTCAACTATATCTTTTAATTTTTTAATTATATTAATAATTTATTAAATTATTTTTAATAATTTAATTAATTTTCGATCTGATGATGGGTATTGACCCGAAACATGTCATTCAATAATTAAAGAATATATTTTGGGATTGACTTTGAGAATTTAATTTAATTTAATAATTAATTAAGAATAAGCATAATAAACTATTTGTACATATCATTATTATGTTTCGCAATCATTGGAGGAGGTATTTCGAAATTGTAGCATGCTTTGCCGTCTATATTAATGTAACGTTTAGTATGTAACAGACCACTTAACGTGTTTGAACCTAGCCTATTCGCAATTCCGTTTTATTTAAATTTATGGCGCTAAAAACTCTTTCGACACAAGCATTGCTATGATGTAACGTTAAGAACATCGATACCACTCTAGTTGGTTCAGGTAACGCTAGAGTACCATCTCCATTCTTTATTTCAGACACACCTTTCCAAAAAAAATATCATCCAACTCAAAATTTAGTTCAGAATTTTTTAAGAGTCTAAATTCTCTATCTAATTCATTTAAATTCTGTATAGTATTAGGGAACACGGTCCCAATTGGACCAAGACTTTCCTTTGATTGAATGTAAGATAACTTCAAGAAAGACATCATTCTTAAAATTTTCATTTCTCGGGAATTAAAAGAAAATCTTCTGTATATTTGGTCAGCGGCTTCTGTATAAAAACTTAAGCAATTCTTTCTGAAGGTATCTTCTTCCAATTCAGATAAAATTTTATTAAGTACCTAATGCAACTGCTACCTTTGGCCCTAAGTAAATTTGTAAAAAATCGCTGGGATTTCTATACTGTAGTTTAGAAACTTTTGTATTTCTTAAATAATCGGGTTTAATATATAACTCAATAATACTCTATAGGAAGAGGCCATTCTTGAGTACAAAAGGTGAATCTTAGGATTTTCTGATTGAAACTCTAAATTTAAATCATTAAATGTAGGCAAAATATATTCAAGCAATTGTAGGTATAATTCGGTAGGTGTATTTGTTAACTGATTATAGATTTAGTTGGCACCTAGTGTTTTATAATCGACCACTTTGGATCTAAAATGAAGCACGAGAGCGTCAAACTGTTCCAAAACTCTATTGACTGCTGCACTTAATGATAGCCACCTTGTTTGTGAAGGGTGTAGCAGCTTGTCAATTTTTATATTCAAAAATGTTTGAAATGTCCGAAATTCAGTTTGTCTTAAAACTGTGCTGCATGTGTGAAAATAGGTCTTGGATCAGTTTTTCCACATTATCGGGTAACTTCTCACATGCATATGAAGCACACAGTGCTAAAGAATGGCAAACACATTTTAATACAAATAAATCCTTTATATTATCAAAGTTTTTAATGAATATTTACTTCCCATCATAGCATTTGCACCATCAGCCCCAAAACCAATCATATTTGTTTTATATGGAATTTGATTACAATTACATTATAAGGATTTTGGGCACTAGCGTCACTAACGAGAATCAGTCCTAAGAATTCATCATTTTAAAATCATTGTTATTGATAAAACGAACGACCAAAGCCAAATTTTTTTCTCCCGATTTATCAGTGGACTCGTCCACCAACAATGAAAATTTTTTGGATTTCAATATTCCAACTAGATTTTCAAAACTAAACTTGCCGATAGTGTTATTAATAATTGCAGTACATTTCGTTCTATCGTATGATATTTGAGAAGCCCCTTTTGGTTCAATTCCCGAAGAAATAATAGATTTTACTAATTTCGTCAAATGGTCTGACACATTTATAGGTATGTAATGTTCCGCAATAAAAGCGGAAATTTCAATTTCATTTTGTTGTATTATATTACGTCTGGAAAAGATATTAAATGTACCCTGCGTTACACTAGGTTGAAGTACAATGGGATTCATTTTTTTAATATGTTTTTTAGATAAGTTGTTTTTGAACAGCAGCTATACCCCCAGTATAATCTTTAGAGCAGACGTTACATTTAAAATGATTTATTCCCTTCTTACTTGGTCCAATCCATTTTCTAAAATCTGTGTTCTTCTCCCAAGAGGGGTAATACTTGTGAGGGTAAGATTTCGAACGACGTTTCGTTGTTTACGTTTTTCTTCCTCCTTGTCTGGTGAAACAGAAAAACCAGTACTCATTTTTGTACAGGATCTGCGCTCGAGATCTTCCTGGAAGATGTAGATGGCTTTGGCGGCTCCGGCGTTTCCAGCTGCGACATAATAGGACGTGTACCGGAATTTGGTGATGCTTTAGGTTCGAACGAGCTTGACTCTGGTTCCTCTTGTTTTTTTTTTCAACGTAACGAGAAACTTCTTCATCTTGAATGGCGAACTAGAGACGAAAAAATGACACTATTATTAAAACAAAACTTCTTATTTGGTTTACTCCATATTTCCCATTACGTTTCTTGTTATTATAAATCCGAACTCGTACTCTATCCCCAATTTTGAATGTTTGTAGTGCTTCAGTTGGGATCGTTCTCTCCTTATCAGGTCTTTTGATTAAATCAATTTTAGTACAAATTGATCTTCTAAACTTTAACTCTGCCATACTCACACCGGTTATCGAATTTGGTAATTCCCTGTATCGTACCAACAATCTGTCCAACTAAGAATTTATATCACCACATTCGTCTTTCCTACTTCTCAAACCTTGCCCTATAACATCTCCATATCGTTCAGCCTGACCATTTGTTGTTGGGTGATTCGGAGCTGAATACTTATGGGTGATACCATTTATTTTTAAGAAATTCTCAAATTCTGATGATCGAAATTTTACCCTATAATCTGTCACAATCGTTACTGAAAGTCCAAAATGAGTAAATATACTTCTTAAAATGGGGATCGTTGCTGCTGTTTTGTATTTTGCGTTGAAACGACTTCAATCCACTTCGTATACGCATCAACCAATATCAGAATATGCGTTCCCATAAACGGTCCCAAATAATCTACACGGATATGTTTTTGGAGGATTATTTAATATCCGTGAACAGCATGTGAAATTCTTTGAAATTCTTTCGACATCTTCGTCGATATTCTTCCACCAAACGTAGCTTCTAGCGAATGTCTTCATTTTAACTATATCTACATGGCCTTCATGTAATTGTTCCACGATTTTTTCCTAGATTTCTTGGAATTACCACTCGTATCCCTCGAAAAATACATCCATCAACTAATTCAAATTCAGAACAAGTAAGGTTGCCTGGTAACTTGGAGTCTGATTGTAATGCTGTGCGTAATTCTCGTACTAAAGGATCTTTTCCTGTCTCTTTTTGTATTTTTTTTGAGTCGCAGGCAAGGTTTCTAATTGTTTGATTTGTAGTACTATTTCTGTGCCTAGAATTTTGGTATCTGGTGATGGAATTTTGATCGGAAATCGTGATATATAATCAGCATTCTAATTATTATCTGTTTTAGTGTATTCTGTTTTATAATCAAATCCAGACAAAGAACTTGGATAATGTAATATCCTTGTATCATATGTAGCTGGTAGTTCTTCGTTGGATGTAGTCCGATGACTAAAGGCTCATGATCAATGTAAATTCTTTACCATAACAATATTGGAGAAATCGTTTTAAGCCTCTAATACTTGCCGTAGCTTCTTTATCAAGTCAACTGTAGTTCTTTTTAATAGCAGTTAATATACGTGAACCAAATACTATCGGTTTCTCGGTTCCATCTTCTAATCTATATGATAACACCGATAATAATCCATGTGGACAAGCGTCGGTTGCCAGTACTAAGGGTTTATTTATATCAAAATGTATCAAAACTGGCGGGTGTGAGATCTCTTCTTTTAGTTCTCGGAAGATCTTACCGCACTTTCTATACCAATAAATCTTAACATCTTTCCGTACCAATGAGTTCATTGGAGCTTATTTCGATGACAGATTTGGTATAAAACGATAATTGTAGCTTACTAACCCCAAAAATTTTCTCAATTCCTGTATATTTTTATGTTTTTGTGAATCAGTAATTGCTCGAACTTTATCTGATAATGTATGTAATCCATGTTCATCAATGGTATGTCCTAAATATTGAATTGAATTTTGGAAAAATGTATATTTCGATCCGTTCAAATGTAATAAATTTTTAAGTAGAATATTGAAAATAATTTTTAGTCTTTGTAATGTTTCTTCGTTTGTTGTCCCTTGTACTTTGATATCATCAAAAAAGCAAGTAACACCTTTTAAATTTCCCAAAAGTTGATCTATATAACGTTGCCAATAATTTCTTGGCACTTTTATTTCAAACATTAATCTATTTACTTTAAGTTTACCCATATGTGTACTGATTGCCTGTAGACGTGCAGTATCTTCGTCGACTGGCATATGTAAATCTGCTTGACTTACGTCTAGAGAACAAAAACATTTACCACCACTCACCCTTGCGGAAATGCCTTCTATTCTCGGTATAGGGTAGTTATCATTCCGAATAAATTAGTTAAGGGTACTTTTGTAATCGGCACATAATCTGATATTACCATTCTTTTTAAGTACGGGTACTATTGGAGTTCCCCAATTTGAATTTTAGATTTTCTGTAGTATTTGTAATTTTTCTAATTGTCTGATTTTATCTTGGACTCGTTTTTTGAGAGCATAAGGAATTGGTCTCGGAGGTAGAAATACTGGAGATGTTGAATTTTCTTGCAATCCGAATGAATTGTAACTTGTACTTTTACCCACATCATTATCAAAACCATTTTAATTTGTTCAGCTCTTAATCGGCGTTGTGTATTCCCAACGAAAAAATATCTGCTAAATTTGACTTTAATTGACGCATCCAATCCCTTCTCAATATAGCATCAACATTATGTTGAATAACATTAAGTATACCTTCGATGATTTTATAACAATACTTTGTTGCGTTGCTGAGGAATGGGGAGAGTATGGGGGGTTCAAAGGTTTAAGATATCTAACTGGTCATGGGCGCCAGCAATTTTCAAATGATGGGAAAAATTGGAACCCGTTTTTGATCGTAGATAAGTGTAATCGACACTACATGAAAACGATATAAAATTCAATATACATATATATTTGCGATGAAAATAATCGGTAAATGAAAATAAAAAATGTATTAAACCTAGATTGTCAATTTTTTTAAAATAAAATTAAGACAATAATAATAGCAACGGGACTAACGCTCGGTGCACCCAACGATAGCTTACGCAGCTAATTTTCATAAATAGTGTAATTATCAACCAACCAAAAACTTGAATATACGCCGATTTCAAACAACCAAGAAATGACGATAGCAAAAATGCGTCTATATCAAAAGAGCGACGATACCGAAAAATGCGACCGTACCAAAGCTACGACGATACCAAAACTCCCTGAAATAATATTATTTCCCCAAAAATTGTAAAATCTACCAAGATAAGGAATAATTAACGATTTACTATACCTCTTTTTTTGAGGGTTTACGACGAGTAATGAACGATTTTTCTCTCTTCACGTAGTGTACTTGATACGTAATAATTCGATCAAGATGAAATTTATTAAAAAAATACAACTAACAGGGAACACTATGGTTTACCCAAATTCACAACAACTATCGATAATTATGAAATTATAATTAATCGTCACGATGATCTTCGATAATTATGAACAAAACCATAATTTCTAACTCTATCACCAACGTACCGTTCACTCTCGAAACTAGTGAAGAATTCCCCAAAAACGACGTCCGGTTTCATATTTAACTGGCTCTGATAAGAATTAAATGGCTACGATTTTGTAGAAAGGACTACAAAGAAGAACTTCAAATATTCAAACAACTTTGTGACGAATTTAACGTCACTGAAAATCATGCCAACTTAATTTTTAGAACCAGGCTTCACCAATCGATGTTAACTTGGCGTGTTTTTTTGACAAGAGACTAAGAAAGACTAATTATATTATACATGACAATAAAATATTACAATGGGCCTACAGACAACTCAATATACCAGGATACCCACATTGGTATGGTCACAAATATAGGAAGAATATAAATGAAAAAATTGGTTAGCAAATATTGACCAAAGGATAGACAAAAGTACAGGTTGCTCGCACTACACTCCGAAAGCATTGAATTATGGTACTACTTTCAAAGTATAATGACGATTCCACGGCCTCTTACTCCAGCCCATTTTCGAATAAGAAGAAGGAATCAACAATAATAACTACCGTTGCATCGAAGTATAGACGCAATCAATATTTCTAATAATTTAAATTTATAATTGTAACAATTTAATGGTTACACATACCTTCTAAACGAAAAAGAAGAAGCGATAGCGAAAGCTTTTTCGTATGGAACGAATAAAGTAATTTGCTTAATGGATTTTTTTAAAATAAAGGTCCGATCCAATCCGGATGGGAAGGAAGTATCTGACGCGTACTACACGGTTGAAATAATTTCAACAAGACTTGAGCATTTGAGGCTACGGTAAAGATCTTTAGACAAAATCGGTATAAAAGACATAATCAGGAAAGACCCATTAAACAGAATTCAAATATGATTACAAAAACAACCTACTCAATTATTTTCTGGACTCTGTATCTGAAATATCAAAAGATCTACAGAAAGGTTTAGGGTCTTTCATGTGCCAAGATCTAATATTGATTCCCTTTTCATCGACAAGTTCATACATAAGTTTTGAAAATTTATTATGAACGGTACATAAAATATAACGAGGGGCTAATTTTTGCGTAAAATTCTTAGCGGCGCTAGATAAAACTTTGTTGCGTTTCTATACATTATCGCTAACGTAAAATTCAACATTCCGTTTTCTAAGACTATAAACCTTAGCGTAACAGTTTCAAAACTTTCTTTAAGAGATTCCAAATGTTTGAAACAAAGATTGTTGTGTGGTTAATTGATTTTTCAATTATTTTAATTTTTGTTTTCTTAATTCGGTGTTAACAGGGTAATTATTTTCATAATTTTTATGTAAACTCAAAAAATGTCTTTCGAGATTTCCTTTCTTAGGCAAGGCGGCTGTAAAACGACATATCAAACATAGGCATTTATCCTTGTACAGTAAAACCTCTCTTGTGCGGACACCTACGGGGAAACGGAAAGTGTCCGCTCAAGTGAGGTGTCCGCCCATCGGAGGTTTTCGCCTAAGGGTAAGATTTGCTTGAATTATTTTAGAAAACTGATTTCGGTTTTTATATGCAAGTACATATGTAAAACTTAAATGTACCTATTTATTTCTTAGGTAATTAGGGGAAGCCTGTACAAAATGATCCCTCTAAGGGAACATTTATATGCACATTATTTCGGTAAAAACAAAGTGGTTTCTCAATATTGGTTTATTGGCTTAAAATAATGGCTTAAATTAAACTTAAGTTACTGATGTACAAGCATCGCAATTAAAATTTTTGGAAAAGCTTACAAAGGGGTTATTTTGTACAACTATGTGCAAAAAATGATCCCAGGATCATTTTACCCCTATGTGTTTATTTAATGTACAAACTGTAAGACAACGTACCTAGATACAAAATAACTTGTCTACTAGAGTTTGGAAAACCTTTTAAATTTTATAATAAAAAATAAGAATTAAAAAAAATAAGAAACAAATTGTAAATGCGATCCAAATGTCTGCGATCATACGTTACTATAGGGATATAATTCGTTACCATATGGAAATAAATAAATTTTGACATTTCAGTGTTGAAATATTATTTCCTAACTTGTTAGGAAATATTCCACTTTTCCTAACTCAAATTAATATTGAAATATTGAAGTTTTCCAAACTCTAGTAGAAAAAATAACTTTATTAGTTAAAATAATACTCCTATTTATTGTGGTCTATGAATAATATTATTAATACATATTTGTTAAACTCAAAAAACAAAAATGTTAACGTTTACTTCCCCTATCACTGAAACGATTTTGTACGCAGAAGTCGCAGATGAAGTGATCGTTGTCATTATCTTCTACCCCAGCACTCTCGTCATGTCTCCTTTTTGAGCACTCACAACATCTTCTGATATTCTCGATCTATTGTCCGAGCTATTATCTTTATTATTCTTTTGTCGGTTGGTCTGCTTTCTAGTGCTTGATTTTATTATGTTGGTAGTAGAAATCTTACCTTTTTGCTTTGACTCATAGATCGTTTTAGTTCTAAATCATCCTTGGTTTTTTTGTCCTCCTAGAACCTATTTTTATATGGACTGCTAGTTAATATTAAGGTACCACCTCGTGTTCTCCCAGAGTAGATTCTTTCTCTTGTTATTTGTGGCATTGCTCGAATATCTCTTGGAGTAGCATATGTGAACGTAGTGGAAGGAATTTAGGATATAGGGATATGCACTGGTGAAGATGAGGTGATTAAGGTAGAGGATAATGGTGAACCAGATACGTCCGCATATGCGGGTAGTGGTGTGACTTGACGAGGTAATTGTATATTGACATCTTGCTGGATCGACCACATCGGAACAGGAGAAACCGAAGAACGTACTCTATCGGATGTTAGATTATGGTGAGAATTAATTTCAAAAGTTTCAGAGCGTTCAGTTGTTTCAGCAGCAGCAAAATCAATATTAGAGAAAACGTCGTGACTCAAAGGGCATATACCACACTTTGAGAAACCATAAATTGCATTTAAAGGAATCGCAGCTTGCAAATAAGCCCCTGTAAACAGTTTGCTTACCCGAAAAACTTTACCACTCGCCCAGGATGATTATTCATCTATCTCTGCAAAGCCTTATTATAATACACACTTAATGGATACATGACTGCAACATCGAGAGGTTGGAGTTTATGTGTGCAGTGTGGTGGCAAACATAAAATGGTCACATTATTATGTCTTGCTTTTAATATGACATGCAAGTTTTTAGTGTGGGAAAGATGGCCATTTAATATCAGAAGCGTAGGAGCTTCGATGGACGGTTTTGTGTGGGCCAAAAATTGTTCGAACCATTGTTCGAATACATCCAACTTCATCCAACCTGACGGATTGCATGCATAAAAAGAGTCAGGAGCTGCATCATCCATTAGCTTAGTTTTCATCCTTGTTCTGCGAAAAATTAGCATTGGTGGTATGAAGCTTCCAGTCGCTGACATGCACAGAGCTGCAATTGTTGTTTCGCCTCTTTCTGCCGAAGATACCCTTGCCACTTGCCTATGGCCTGTTCTTGCGAATACCTTGGTGTTTTTTGTAAGAGCAGTACTTAAACTAGTCTCGTCGACATTAAAAATGCGATGCGAAGGAAACGCATACTCGTTTTGAATGCTTCTCAGGATAGAGAAAAATTTCTCTACAGTTGGTCTATTGAACGCACGTGCTCGTGCAGTTGATGTTGATTCAGGTGTACGGAAACTAATATCAGAATTTCTTTTCCGAAATCTTTGCAACCAGTTAAAACCAGTTTTACCCTTTTCTTTAGAAAATGGATCTTGTACATTATTTCTCTCAGCTAATTGATACGCGAGGCAAAAAACGTCTGTAGTTGTCAATCCATACATCCTGGACTCTAGATCTTGAATATGTTGTACTAGTTCACGTTCTTGTGTCTGGGTGAAAACGGAGCGAAAACTACCCAAAAACTTTATTGCTTTTCGTTTTAGAGTCATTAGTAGCACTGTGAACAGTTTACTTGCCGTTTTATACGGCATCCCTTTTTTAACAGCTTCTAGAGCGCCCCCCGTTGACGCTTGACACCAACTTTGACGCGTTGTTTTTCTCTTATATTGACGCGGCATTGTATTTTATTATTCCTGAAATAAAATAAAAAAATCGGATAAAATGATTCCGGGATCATTTTACCCCATACACTCACCTCGTACTCGAAGACTGAATAAGGACTTCTAATTTGTGTAAGCAGTAATGACACATTAACTAACTTATTGTTGAATTGCTACAAAATCAGAAAATAAAACAGTTATCATAAAAAAAACTTTCAAGAAAAAAGTAACAGAGAATTGAATTACAACTTACTCAAGATCAAGACCAACAATTTTGAACTTTTGTCTCTAAAAACGCACAGAAAGGTAACACTAACACCAAACTTTGTAAAATAAATAATTGCGTTGCTAGGAAACCGATTGTTGTGAAGGCTACTAGATATCATGGCAATTTTCAGCAAAACAATAACGGATCATTTTATCCCGAGGGATCATTTTGTACATGTGTACTAAATTATTTAAAATAATCTTAAATTTGATTCTGTTTCAGTTTTTCAAATTTTGTTTTTAGAATTTGCATTTCACGTGCGATAATAATTTGTTTGACATTTCTAATCCCACAATATCATTCGTATACAAGAAAAAAGTTTCTAATTATTTTACCACGTTATGTGCTTGATGAATATCACTTATGTTTAGAATCTGTTTTTCTTCGGTATCACTATTATCGCAGTCTTTATCGCAATCTTGATCTTGATATTCACGAACACATTGAATTATCTCTGGATTACACAAGTCGGTGTCAAAAATACCGTCAATTTGCGCTTATGCGGAAAATGTAACTTTCTGTGTTTAATTTTTTTTTTAAATAAGAAAGTGGTAAGTCATCTTCAAGTGCAAATTCTTCTATATAGGAATTACTTCCTGTTCCAAAACCAGCTTTGAAGAAGCTGCATTATCATAAGAAAGACAAAGCTTCAGGAAAAACCTTTAACCCCCTTTTAAACAATAACAACTCGTTTACTGCTTAAATCGCTTTAAAGTTATAAATTCTTTAATGTGTCCGTCCAAAGGAGGTAAACTCTTTAAGAAAATAATAGGTAGTAAAATACATCTTATGTCTGCGTCCGTTCAGCAGAGGGACCGCTCCATAGAGGTGCGGCATTATAGGTTTTATGTATAAGGAGTTCGGCGTATTAGAAAGTGTCCGGTCATTAGAGGTGTCCGGCCGTTGGGGGTGTCCGTTAAGGGAGGTTTTACAGTACATAGTAAAAAAATTAAGCTCTTCCCAGTCATTGTGGAAATGATATCCTATTTGTTTTTCCTTATTCATTTTTATTTTAACTAAAATATAGAATATTAATAGAAATTTTTATTAAATATAGAATGCTAAACCCAAATTAAATATGTTCAATAGGTTTACTTACCCAAAAATAGAATCTTAAAAACGCGAACTCAAATACCCAATTTCCTTTTTACTGTTTGCTTCAGTTCAGTACTCTAAACCACAAAACAAAGTACGGAAAGCATAAGCAACTCAAGCCGTATGCACTCCGAGTAGCGACAGCTAGTTGCATCTCATCGCAAGCACAGTATTATGACAAGGTGTATAGCGGAAAGTAAGAGTAAAAAGTGCGTACGCATGCAGTAGAATGAGTATTTGGGAGTAGAAGCACTGCTTGGGAATTAGTCATGTCAATTGTAGAATAGATACGTGTTTAACTTTAAATTCATGTGTCATCGTCAGATAAATTTTTAGAACTCATTTTAAATTAAAAAATTTGAAATTAACCTATGTATACACTTAGACAGAGAGTCGATATGTAAATTTTGAATGATAGTTATTACCTCATTACTTGCACAATTTAAACAAGTTTTGTCATCATTCTCTTTGAACCGCGTGGGCATATGTTTTACTGTTGCATCTGAAAATGGTGTTTTTTCACAAATCTCACATAAAGGAATATCAATTTTGGCTAAAATATAGCCTGCACCATAAGCAATTGGTTGAGTGTTCTCAATATTGAATTTAATTCGAATTACTAGGTGCTTCATTTTCTAGAAAACACCATAGATTATCAAGTGGTGCACCACTGTCGTTTTCACAATTAGTGCTCAAAATATTTGCAGGAAATTTCATGTTCTTGATAATCACAGACTTAAATGAAGATGTAAATTGGTAGCAATTTGGATTTGTATTAAAAGCACCATATTGTCTCATACAACAGAACAAATTTTCAACGGGATCTTGATTAAATGTTCTCAAATTTGAAAACTTAAATCCTTGTTGACTAATAGTTTCCCATAGATATGATACTTATCATAGTAGTAATCCAATTACCAGTAAACGAATACATAGGGGTACAATCTCTATCAGTTTTTAAATCAATAATTTTCCAGTTTCTCATTTCTGTTATTAACTGTAACCAAAAATCAAGATGTTACGATTTACGTGATAACGCGCAACGATGCACTTTAAAGAATCGAATAAACTATCAATTTTTTGCACAAATTCTGCCGTATGCATTGAGTCAGCGGGCAATAAACTGTTTTCAGTGATCATAGCAGAGGCATCAATACGACATGCAGCAGTATTACTTATCTGAGCAACAGATACTTTAACTTTCATTTTTATATACGAGTCACTAAGCCTAAAATGTTCAGGTCGCAATCTATATAATGCTTTATAAGTTTTTGTTTGGTATATACCTAAACAGCCTTTCAATAATTTCAAATTTAAAACGCTTATCATCTTCAAATTAAATTTTACATTTTAACAATGCGTTCCTAGTATTTTTTAACAAATGAGAAACATCGAAAATAACCATAACTTTTGAGCTATTTACTTCAAAATAAAATTCGTTTCTATGGCACAATTTAGAAATGGCAGCTCGATTTGTTGTTCCTTAATCAGATACTGTGGCTGTTATTTGTAGAACAATACTTTGTAAATCTAAGTCAGTTGCAACCGGGCTGTGATACCAGTCGCATCTTCCGAGCAACACTCTCCTGGCAGCAGCACTCGCCAGATCTCAAAGAATTCCTGAAGAAAGAAGAACCAGAAGACAAGAAAGAACAACCAGAAGTCAAGAAAGAACAACCAGAAGACAAGAAAGAAAAACTAGAAAACAAGAAAGAAGATAGCGTATAGAAGAGGGAAACAAACAGCTAAGTGGATTTTTATTTATCGCTGTACAGTTAGTTGTAAGGCGCCATGGGGCGGCGATCTCGCCGCAAGGCCTCGGCGGTGGAGACTCCGGAGAAGGTCGTCGGTATCGGCCGCCGGGACTCTGTGAACTCCTCCGTCGACGCCACCTTTGAGTGGCACGTTTCACAGAACCTCCCGTTCAAATTAAAAAACCGCCAACCTTCCCCGGCATTGTCCTCCTTCTCCCTTCGGTCCTACTCCTCGGTCGCTTTCGCGGTTTCCAGTCAACTTCCCAACCGCAACCCATTAACCCAAAACGCCATCGAACAGGCAGTCCGCTCCATCCTCAACGAAATGCACCAGGTCCCCCCACCTCCCCTGCACGTCCACTATCCCCTTCCATAATGACTACAAACCGATTATCTCCACCTCCAGCCTCCAGCTCCCACAGCTAATCCTAGACCCTCCAAAAGGAAGGTTGTCTTACGACAATCTCCTGAACCTACTGTTTCTCCTCCGAACAAAATAACCAAGACGGTTAATCCGCAGGCCAATCCCATACCAGTGACATCCCCACCTCCACAAACCAGGTCCCTCCGCTACAACATCCGGAACATTCCTGCTTCCGATGCAACACAAAATTCCCTCTTCCACCTACTTAACCGCCTCCAGGTCCAGTTCACCTCCCTGAAGGTGAACAATAACCGAACAGCCCTGTTCACTACCTCTTCTCCTGTGGCACCAAACCGCCCTATCCAGCTCCAACACGTCTTAGGCGATCCCCAAGTGTCTCTGATCCTTTTGAATCCGCCCAAATCTTCCACAACTCAGCCTACACCTCGCAAGAATCCGTCCTTCTCCTGCGTTATGCGAGGAGTATCGCGTGACATCTCCGCCGAGGAGGTGATTGCGTGCTGCTCTGAGCAGAACATCCGCATAACAAAGGCCTGGCGGATCATTGCCAAGTCCACTAACCAACCAACCACCCTCATCCGCATCCTCACAGACCACAAACCATCCCTTGATCACCTCATGACCAAGGGTGTCCCATTTTCGGACTTGTTCGAAAATGCGAATCCTCCAACCCTCCATCCCCTCAACCCGCTCAATGTTCCAATTGCTTCACAATTGGTCATTCTGCTTCCGACTGCCGTCAACCTAAGCCTACATGCACCACCTGCGGCGGCCAACACCGCTCCCACCAATGTAATGCCACTTCCCCCTTGTGCAAGAACTGCCAAGGCAACCATCCAGCCTGGTCCCACCAATGCCCCAAAAAACAAGTTCCAATATCCGACTCCGTCAAACCCGCCATCCTAAAACCTGTTGATCCACCAATTAGGTCCAAATCTCCCAATATCCTCCACAATATTCCTAAATTTATCCGCTTCCTTTCCTATTCCCTTATCAACATATTCCCCGAGAAACGCGATCTCATCTCGTCTGTCCTTCATCGCGCCGTTTCCCACTTTTTCAAATCACAATTTCATCTTTCCTTTTCAGGTAACAACCTCCATGTGAGTGTGGTGTAATGGCGGTCGTAATTGGTGCGGTTAACGTCAACACTGATTCTCCTCACGTCGCCGGTTTAACCGAGACGATGACTTCGCTCCGCATCGCGTTCCAAAACTTCAATGTGTTCCAGCGGAATGTCCACCCCGCAAATTATCGCGGCACTGCTCTTCTTGTTCACCGCCAATTCAGCGCATCTCCAACTGATCTTCCATCTATATTCGACCACCTAGAATACACAGCTGCAGCTGTGCGAATGGGCAGAAGACTGGTTACCTTTGTGTCGTTATATATCCCTCCATTCGAACGAATCCCAGCAGATCTCCTCAACCATCTCTCCACGCTGCCTAATGTTGTTCTTATGAGAGACTTCAACGCCCGTCACATCGATTTCGGCGACCATGCCACCAACACAAACGGTCGTATACTAGCAAATTCACTTTCGTCATTTTCTCTCTCTAGAATCTACAGTACACAGCCCACCTGTTTCACACACAATGGTATGTCCATTGTCGATCACATCATCTTCACGGAGGATCTAACCAGGTTCATCGTCGACCCAGGATTTATTGGAACGACCGTCACTTCGAATCACCTGCCGTTACTCACTCAATTTCGCGTTACCTTCCCCCTCCCAACACTATTCACCAGGATGGTGAGGAACAACAAAAAAGCAGATTGGGATAAGTTCAAGCAACTGGTAGAGCTCGATCTTCCATCAATATCGCCTTTCAAACGCGTTGAATCAATTGAAATGCAAGTCTCCTTGATCACCAACATCATCTCCAAGGCATATGACGCAGTCGCCCCATTGGTCGAAATATCCACGTCTCGACAACCTCTTCCACCCTACATCATTAATTTGATAAAACAGAAGCGTCGCCTCTATAGAGCGTTCGTAGCCTCCCGTGACCCTACTATCAAAACAGAATGGAACCGACTCAACGCATTAATTCGTTGCGAAATCAATTCTCATCGTCAGAAACTCTGGATCAAACCTGCTCCTCGCTCGACTACAGAGATGGCTGAGCCTTCTGGCAAAAATTCAAGTCCATGACCGGACACTCTCGCCGCACCTCCGCGCCACTCAAGAGCGACGGAGCCTCTATTTCGGATCCAAAAGCAAAAGCTCAGCTCTTTGCCGATCTTTTGTCAGAAGTGCATTCCGTTCCCGTGAATGATCACTTCGACGACCAGTTTTTCAGCTCTACGGAGAGGGAACGATCCCAGTTCCGTCTCGAAATTAATCAGTCTGTTTCAGATGCTGCAGCCTCAACTCATCCCCTGACGTCACCTATTATTTCCGATGATCTTCAACCGATTATTGGGAAATTGAGGAACAATACCGCTCCAGATGCTGACCAGATTGCCAATGTGACTATCAAGAATCTGCCTGACACCATGATCGACTCACTGGCCATCATTTTCACCAGTTGCATCAGAGCCAGTCATTTTCCAACGGTATGGAAATCGGGCCGCACCGTCATGATTCTAAAGCCTGGAAAAGGTCGTCACAGCCCCAAGTTTTATCGTCCCATCACCCTTCTAAGTGGATTAGGAAAGCTGTTCGAGAGAGTAATTAAAAACCGCCTCCGCCTTCATATCGAGTCAATCAACGTCCTTCCAATTCAGTTTTCGAAGCGGTGATCAACGATGGATGCTATGATGCGACTTCACACCGACCGCGCCAGGTCATCCAACCTAGGTGAA
>JAZBGW010000942.1:0-18612 GCA_037464815.1 Mylabris variabilis
CAGCCCGTTGGGTAGCTAAGTCGCTTGTTAAAGCTGGTCTTTGCAGAAGATGTTTGGTACAAGTTGCTTATGCCATTGGCGTTGCTGAACCTTTATCAGTCACTGTATTTGATTATGGTACATCAAAGCTCTCACAAAAGGAACTACTCGACATTGTAACAAAGAATTTCGATCTTAGACCAGGAAAAATCGTCAAGTATGTACAAATATTCTTAATTTCGTTTAAATATAATTATAAGAAAATTGTCAATGATGTCTATATTAGTATTTGCTACTCTTGATTATACCATGATGTAAAAACATTACTGAGGCAATTTTTAATTAATTTTTTTTTATCATGTTCATTTTTATCAAATATTTCTAATAATTCTTATTGGTTTTTTTAGAGAATTAAATCTTCGTCAGCCAATTTATCAACGTACCAGTACTTACGGTCATTTTGGACGGAATGGTTTCAGTTGGGAGAAACCCAAAGTTCTAAAATTGGACTGATAATTTACATATTTCTTTCTTATTATTATTTTTAAATCATCCATTTCTTATAATTCTTTATCTACATGTATTCTAACCTATCGTCCCTCATATTTATCCCCCCAGTAGTTCCTTTTGTGCGGCACCATTAAAATTAGGTATATGTCGAACCATTATTTACATTGTTATTATTATTGTTATTAAAAATGGTTGTTATTGGAAGTGACATCCATATTTTATTTTGTGATGTGTCTCAGTATGGATTTGGTCAACTTAAACAGATCACAGTTGTTTCTTTAGTTTCATTTTGATTTTTTTTTTGTGTTTAAATGAAACATTGGAAACAGCTGCAACTTTGTGCAGAATGAAACGTAGATGGTTTATTTTTCTAAAGAATTTTTTTTGGTTTGTTCATTTCATTCTGCACCTTGTGTTGTGTTTACGAAAAAATTTTTGGAAAAGAGCATTTGCGAAAACACTCCGATCTGTTTTTGATTTGACCTAGGGTATTATGAGAAATGGCTTTAAAAACTTATATAAAATAATAATAATGATAACAGTTTTATATGACTTAAGCATTTGATCAAGCTGTCAAAGAAATGTTTGTCTTTTTCTATACATAATGTCCCCTTTATAATATTGTTAAATTGACATATTGAGTATGTGTAGGTTTGTAGCTTATATATATATATAGTTATAATTATATATAGATTTTGACTATTTAAATTATTTATAATATATTTGGCAATTAAAAAATGGGGTTATACTAATATAACCGTTTTTCCTTTTCGTACTTTATTTCCTATTGTCTTCAATTTACAATTCTTTCGACATTGTTGTTTCAGTAAAATAAAGTGATTGTACATTTTAATTGAACTGACTTCATTACCCTTGCTCTCTGATAAAAATTGTATATTTCCCAACTTCCTTACACTTTTTTTAAATATCTAGTTAGAAAGATCATTATTTAGGAAATCCCATTAAGGGTATAGTGTGTAGTTTCAAAATTCGTGCACACTTTCAACTGAAATATTTTTTTAGGGAAAAAACAAGCCTGCAGTTTATTCACAAGAGTGTTTATGAGTAATGACTAATGACGTCTTTTATATATAAATTGCTCAGCTATCGGTACAGAAGCGGGTAGTCGTGTAACTTGGGGACGGTTAAGATACGATGATGCACTCGATTTCAAATTACATGGGGGCACGAGTAAAATTTTCAAAAATTGCCATGTTTCTGTATTATTTTAGTTAAAAATAAAATGTTTCAATTTTCCAAAAAATACGGCATTTTTTTAGGTGCCCCCTATGTAATTTGAATTTTGGAATCAAATACAGTTGTATTTTAAAGCATTCTCAAATTATGCGACTTTACTCCTTTATGTGAATAACTACCCCATAAAAGACATCATTACTTCATCTATGAACACTCTTAAGAAGAAACTGCAAGCTTGTTTTCTCCTGAAAAAATATTTCGATTGAAACAGCTACGTAGAAATACAGATTTTTTTACTATTGATAAATGATTGTATAGTTAACTCACAACTTTAAGAGAATAATAAACTAATTGAATTCCATAAGTAACCACAACTTTACAATTCTGTCAATCAGAACAGGTAGTAGACCCTTTTGTTCAGGGTTGTTTATAGCCAACGACCAGTCCAGTAATTGAGTTGCAGGTGCTAAAATAAAGAGAAATTGTGACCATTCCAGGTGGTCTTTGTTGGCAAAATTTTATTACTTTGTTAAAGTTGTGAGTCGACTATACAATGACGATAATTACACTTGTCAGTGCCTGCATTTACTATTTACAAGTTTCTTCTATTGAATGTAAATAATTTCGTTTTTGAATTATTTTCAGTGATATGGTGATTGATCATATTGTACCGGTTTAAACATCATATGACCATCAAATCATTGTTTCGATTCAATGATCATTTCTAATCAATAAAATTGGACGAAGAATTGATTATTAAATTGGATCAATAATTAGGTGATTTTTTATTATTACAAGTAAGTACTTTCACTGCAATTTTATACTCTACAGTTACTTAAATTGAAATTCCCCATCAATTAATAATTAATGCCGAAAAGTTTCTTTTTGGGAGGTGGTGATACATTCGCCGGTTTATATTCTACATAATAATTACCACTAAATTACAAAAAAAAACTTGAATTTTTTACATTAAGTACATTTCCCGTTATTTATATAAATTTTGGATACTTAAAGATCGTATTTATAAAAATCACCATTAATATTATTCCTAACAATGAATCTATGCAACATCCAACAGTGTCGAGCCCTGAAGATATTTAATAGGTGACATTTCAAGGAAAGTAAAATGATTAATAATCATCTGAAAAAGAATATATATTTTAACTCTTATAATATCCGCCAATGTTTCCTTAAAACTAGATTATTATAATTGTACAAAAAAGTGAAATAATTATCATTATGTAGAAAATGCGGAGGTATAATTTGACAAAGATCACATGGAAAACATTCACAATTTTCATATGATTGATAATCCTTGTTTATAATGTGTAACATTTCTTGAAATCGTTGGAATTTCTCATCAATTGGATTTACTAATAGTATAAAACCGGATCTATGTAGATAGATTTTATCATAACAAAAAATTAAAAGAAATAATAAACTTGCCAGAAAATTCGTTATAAAAGGTACACCGATTATAAGAAAATTCTTATTTGATTGTAAGAATTTATCAAAAACGTATTGTCGTAAATTGGAATAATTATAAAAATTCTTATGTAAGTCTAATATAGTTAAATTTGTGTCGAATCCTTTGATAATATATCGATAAAAATCACATGTTGATTTATTACGAGGAAATTTGAAATTATTTAAAATTTCCGGTTTGCAAAATCGCGAACTTTTAACTTCATCAACCGATTTACCCCATTTTAAATCTAAATGAATTGATTCAAATTGGCAAGGTATCAAATATTCATTATCTAAAACTAACAAGTTATTATTAAAAGTTAATTGTTGTATATTTTGCCATAAAGTTGGATTTATTTCTAAATTCGTTACTAATCGACGATTTTTTGGTATTAGTTTTAGATTATAATTTGATATAAATTTATTAGCAATAGATATTTGCATTTGATGGATTTTCGACGATTCTTCATCTGACATATTCCGGAAATGGAATATATTTTTTTGAATTACATTGATTTGTTTTAATTTAAAATATTCAACACAATTGTAAATTTCAGAAATATAATTCTGATTAATTTCATTCAAATCAAAGATTGAACAGTTTGAATCGAATGAACCTTCCCTATATGGTTGACATAATTTCTCCCAAATATTTTCTAAACAATCTTTTCCTTTATAATCAATACAGATTACGTACACTTCAGAATTGCCACCTTTTGAACAGACAGGTTTGAATATTGATACTTGTTTGAAGACAATATTTAAAAGATATAATAAACATACTGTAGAATCTTCAAAGATTGTGAAGATTTTTAAGAAGAAACTGCCACCTGAAAACATTTATTCTGTAGTTAATTTAACATTATTTATGTTTTTCTACGACTTATATATAAAATGACTATTATACGTGTGTTTTTTGCAATATAATGTCCTATATTATTTCCCACTATTTTCTGATTGGCTTAGGAGAGGGAATAATGAACCATTATTAGAAAATAGTATTTTTCATTATTTTTCTCTAATGTTGAAAAAACCATGGTAACTAGAAAAATAAATCAAGCCACACGTTTAACAAGAAGTTCTAAAGTATCCGTTTTTGTGTGATAGTTGCTGTGAAACGTCAGGATGCCATGGTATATAACGACACTAATAAATAATGAGAAATTTAAAAAATGCTTAGTTGTGACAATATACGTGATATTTAAAATGGAAAGTGACCAACAAGACGATTTTAGTAGTAGATAATAGTTTCTGTCAAATATAGAAAACTATTGTAACGGTAAAAAATAAATAGAGACAGTTTTAACAAATAGTTGTAACGTGTCTGTTTTTTGTGCGATTTTTTAATCGAAAATGATTAAAAAGGTAAATATTCTTGTACACCACCAATACCAATACATTTAGAAATAAGTCGTAGATAAAGTATAGTATACAACTCGCTATAATGTGTGCTCGAATGATTCATTCTGGGTAATAATAGTACTGATTATAGCGTCGTTGTATATAATAATATTATTATATACCTTTTCGTAGAATTGATAATGCCGTGATTGTTTCACAATAATGTAAATATTCAACGATACGTTCTTGATTGCCTGGATCCGACATACAATCCATACTACCATCTGCTGTTACCAACCATACATTACCAATTTGATTTATTGATTTTACTAAATCAACATGATTATAATATTTTGTTATATCACCAGTAAAATCAGGACCAAACAACCAATTTTCATCTGTATAACGTAAGAGACGATCATCAATGATCATTTGTGATTGACAATTTGATTCATGATTCGGGTTTAATGTTGTAGCAAACCATCTCCACTGGAAACATTAATGATACATTAAAAATAGTAATCAAAACTATACAAAACATAAATTAGTGCAGAATTGTAATAGTGAATATCAATGATATTCCAATTTCTGTATATAAACAATATTAACCTACCGATAATTTTGGTAGATTTGTGGCTAAATAGTGGTTAAGTGAACTAATAAAGGCACCAGGAGCTTCACATAAATGCACACTGTTAAATTCACCACATATGATTGCTTCTTCTGGTATTAATCGATAAATAGATAGACATTCATAGAATTTACACCATGCCTTAAAATCAAAATTGAAAAGCTTACATAGATACATAGAGAATGAATACAAAATTATGATAATAACCTGTGTTGGAAGTTCCGGTTTAAATTTGTTTTTAATAAATCTCATAACATAAGTAGAAATATCACGTTTTTTTGTATGTTGTGACCATTCTGCTAAATTGAAATTATTCAACAACGATTTAATTTGATTCAATTCGTCTTTGTGTTTTTGTAAAATGTCAATTGACCATTTTATTGTATTATACACATTTTTCGGTATATTCTCATGTTCATAATTAGAAAAATCGTATTTTTTATGTAAAATTCTCTTGATCTTCGATTTCTTATTTTTTTCCATTTCTGTAAAGTGAGGTTATGAGATGGTCCAACTTATATGGGAGGGGAACCCCTCAAGGTCGTCTTGGCACTAATCGTAACCAGGGTGCACTGGTTGGCATCGTTGTGTAGCCAGTGGCGTATCAATACATTTTGAACCCCATTACAAGTTTTAATTTAAGATTGCTTATTGCCCCGAAAACAGGTTTTCTGACACTGTTGTTTGAAAATATATACATACTTCTCCTCTTACCCCCTTTTCACTCGGTTTTCTGTAGGGATGCGATACGGTGGCTAGCGAGAGCTGCGAGAGTAGTTACGCTTCTAAGGTTTAGCCAGTTATGACAGAAAATAAAGGAAAAAAACAAGGTCCAAGAGTTTTCACTGCTATTCAGAATTTTATCACATTTTTCTAAAACAGAAAGCTTTAGAAATGCTCTATCTAATTCATGTCAATTTCTAACAATATCTTAAAAGAACAAGCGAATTATCTGTTTAAAAATTGACTACTTTTGCACGCCAAATCAACATATAAGTCCAGAATGCCCTTAAAGTACGCATTAACCACCAATTTATAATACCGACTTGCATTTAGTTGGGATTTTACCCAATAGGTGGAGTGTTGATAAACGTTCAATTATTAATTATTGTAAAATAACTAATCCAATCAGTTTATTCAAAGGACACAACAATACTAAAGTATTTTCTAGATAAAAATTTACATATACTGTTATATAAAAAGGATAGACAAGTACACTCTCGTTAACCATCGTATCGCACAGAGGGATATATTGATGCAAGAAATTGACTAGAAATTAGCTAAATGAAGAAAAATGTAGCAATTGGTCAATAATCGATTCACAAAAAAAGGTCTTTGTGGTAATATGAAATCTGTTACCAAGACTCGTGGGCAAGATTCAAAATTTATTGTTACGCCATTGACTATTAAGCGATGCCAGCGCACTCTGGTTATGTTCTCAGTCAAGACGACCTTGTGAGGACGACCCCCTCCCCCGACATAACAAACAATATAACCTCGAAAAACTTTCAAAATTTTTGTCTTCAAAGCTTCTTATAAATTAAAAATGCCAGTAGATATCGATGTGGAATATTGGTAATTAACTGATTAATCAATTAATATAAAATTTTAGAATTGTTTAATCTTAGATACAAGTATTTTTTTTGTATTTCAGTGGAACTTGTGGTTATGCACAAAAATTCCATGAAATGTCTAAACATATTTCACAGAAACATCCAGAAATTAAATTAAACGGTTTTGTGGGACGTAGAGGATCGTTTGAAGTAAAAATCAATGGAAATTTAGTACATTCTAAATTAAATACGTTAGCATATCCGGATTATGATGATTTAACCAATATTATAAAAGAGGTGAGTGCAGGTAATCAACCAAGACCATGTAAAGCTCAACCAGTCACTTGTAACATAAAATAAATTATTTATTTATTTGAAAAAAAAGACCTTAATCTTTTCATTTAACGACAGCATTATAAAGATTATCAGCTAATTTTATAATTTCATTTTGATATTCGCAATGTTTTATTAATGAAGGATTAATACCATCGATACCTAGATAAGCTCCAGCTATTGATCCAGCCATACAAGCTATAGTATCAGTATCACCACCTAATGATATAGCATACTGTATAGTCCTTCTAAATAAATTATCAGTCTGTAATTATAAAATTATTATTATTATCAGTAGAATAATAATAAAATATTTGGATATACTTGTACAGTTGGAATATCGTTTTTTGTCGCCCTTAAGAAACAATAAATAGCTGTTGGAACCGAATCATAAGCACTAATTGAATTACCCAATTGTATCAATACATCCTCCTCTAATTGTTCATTAGGTTCTCGTTGTAAATAATCTCGAACTAATTCCAGTTTTAATTGATAAGGAGTTGTGTCGTTCAATCCTAATCTTTAAATTTTTAAAAAATTTAATCAAAAAATAAAATTCAATTAATAATCAAATTACCCATCATCATTCTCTAATTCAATTGTCTTAATTTTTTCAATTAATTCATTACAGAATTGTTGATGATCCAATAATTGATGTGTTGAATTCAAATTTAATGCTTGATAGATTGATATGCATTGTATTAATGCACCGTGTACACCTAATTGATGTGTATGTGTAATTTCTGTTGATTTCCTAGCAATTTCTATCATATTTTTATAATTATTGTAATAATAGAGTGCTATTGGGGCTATACGCATTGCACCACCATTACCATAAGAACCAGTACCAGAGAATTGTTCGGATGCAGGCCGATAAACATCCATAAATTTCGTTTTACGTAACTTTTTGAATACATCAACAACATTTTGACCATAACCACGATGCGGTTCGGTGAAATATTCTTTAACAAACAATCTCGCTAGATGTTTACTATCAAATTCTGGTCTTTCAATCAAACATTGAGCTACCGATTTCATCATTGCTGTATCATCGGTATACTGTCTTACAGGTCCTATTATAAAATCAACAATTTAATATAATTGATATTAATAATTAAGATGAAATACCTTTATAATCAGGTGATTCTAATTTATCAAAATAGTTTTGTATAACAAGTTTATCACCGGCTGATATAATATCACCTTCATAGGGTGCACCTAAACAATCGCCTAATAATGCACCGGTAAGACACCCACGAAATTTACTTTTCAATAGATTTTTATCTAGATGAGACATTTTTATTTGCCTTATTAAAATGTGCATTTGATAAAATTTAGTATACCTAACCTAGAAAAAAACTAATTACAGAGTGATTGAATTTTAAGTGTTATTGTTGTTGTTGGAATACAGACTTTGTGTAGTCATTACGGAATTTTGGCCGACACTCAAAAATGCTCAATTTTTATTTATTTTTAAGGACAAATTGAAAAAAAAAACAGCAAAATTATCAACGGTTCCGAAATTTTTAGGTTAGGCGGTTAGATTAGTTAAATGTAGCGCAGTTTTTATATAGGTTGATAGTTCAATATTCTGTCAGTAGATGGCAAAGTGGCTTTCAGTTTTTTGTCTTTGAATATTGCTTAGGCCTTTTTATCAACGAAAACGTCAGAATATTCTCAATTGCTGCCTTCAATAGAAATATTATTTGCATTCAAATAATTTTAGTATAGTTAATTTTGAATGTTGATAATAAATTTTGGTTGTAGTCCAGCTACCTGTTAATAGATGGCAGAAATTATGCATAACGTTAGCTATTAATAAATTGTGAATTTTACCTTTTATTTGATAAATACGTATATCGTGAAATTGTTTATATTATCGCTAAATTGCTTGTAATTCAGGTAAAATTAATGAAGTAATTATTAATAATGAGTCTGTAATACATTGAATTATTGGAATCTGTAAACTATTCTAGTTAAGCTACTGCTTAAGAGATGGCAGAGACCACATATTTATAAATAAGATGAATTTCACGTTATTTTCAATAAATAACATATATTAAACTTATTTGTATTATCACTAAAACGGTTATAATTAATATAATTATATAAGTTTTATTAGCATTTACATGTTATGATTTTGTATTAGATTTCTAATTATAGTTAAGCTATTGCTCAGAAGATGGCAAACGTCCGATCATTTTAATTTTACATCTACTCTTTATAACTAGATGGCGATAAATTTGATGTGGCAAATCTATTAATGACGTCCTGTAATTAGACGTGTGCTGTTTTTGTTAATTTTTTTTAATACGTGTTTTTTCCAATTCAAATTACTCAAATTATAACAATTTATTTCATATTTAATCGCAAATGATTATCGTTAAACCGGTTTTTCAACATAACTATTTCTAAATTTAGTGCATTTGTTGACGTCTAAATAACGAAACGGATCCATGTCATGTGTATTACTCGTATACAATTTTGCAATTTATTTATTAATGTAAGATTATAACTTCTTGTTAAAATCAGTGCCTTTTATTTGTTTATAAATTCAACAAAAAGAATTGTAAAAATTTAACGAATCTCATTGATAATAAGAGTGTTATTGTTTATAGTAGTTGTAGTAGTATAGTAGTGTTTTGTCTTTTTTTTTCTCGTGTCAGGAATTCACAGTCAACTATTTTAAAAATGTCAAAAGGTAATGTTAGGTTAGGTTTTCTTATTTTCTATTGTTTTATGTGTCTAGTTAGAAGAATTTGAATAATTTTGTGAAATTTTACAATTTTTAATTGAATTGACAAAGGTCAAGGTTACACTATATGTGAATATTGTAGACAATATACAGAAAAACGTGTGAACTTTGATATTGAACACGTTAAGATTTGTGAGCATGTCAAGAATACATTCTCCTTATTATTATTTATTATCATTACTATTATTATTGTTATTTTAAAAAAGAATTCATTATAAATGGTTTGGTAATAATCAAGTAATGATTTAGTCGTGATATAGACACCAATTGTTGATCGTCTGTTTAATTAAATAATTTTGTAATTTTCTAGTGTACAGAATTGGTAATGGCACCGTACAATTGTAGAAGAAGGAAGAATAATTTACGTTATCTTGTTAGAAAGATGGTTGATTATAATTCTAAGAAAACACCAATGGAAATCAATGGTATTGTAGAAAATGGTACATCTTTATGTCCTTGTAAGTTGTTGTCGTCAACAGAACAAAATTCAAAAAAATACAAACATAAAATAAAATATCATACACAATTTATACTTTGCCCTTAGTGTAATTAGATTTTGTTTGTATTTAATACCGGAAATTTATTGTTAATTAATATTTAAACTTTTTTTTTATATAATTTATGATAATTACTAGACAATGTATCAATTTTTATTTTGTTTATTTGATTGGTTTACTGAATTATTTACGTATTTTGTTGTTTTTAATATTGATACATCAACGGTTTGATTAATAATAATAATAATATACTGTAATAATTGTACCTTGAAATTATTATAACTGACTTTTTCTAATAGTTAATCTTATCTAAATTTGATAATAATTCGCTTATCTTAAGTTCTCTAATTATTAGTTTTGTAGGAAGATTATTGCATTTATAACGTAATTTAAAATCTAATTATTTTTGTTACAATGTTTAACGTTAATAGTATGTTTAAAATATTATTTTTCTTTATTTGATTTATTTAAAAATTGTAGCAATGCCTTGGTTCGGTATGGATATAGGTGGTACATTATCTAAATTAGTTTATTTCGAACCGAAAGATACAACCAAAGATGAATTAGATAGTGAAATTGAAACATTGAAAAATATACGAAGATATTTAACAAAAAATTCAGCATATGGTAAATCGGGACATCGCGATATCCATTTACAGGTATAGTTAATTTACATTTAACAAAGATTCTATTTTAAATACAATTGTATTGACTTTTCTTTGTTATAAAATTTGACCTTTATATTTTTATTTATTTTGTTTTTTCCAAAAAATTAGATGGATAATGCTTGTATACGCGGTAGAAGAGGCACATTACACTTTATCCGTTTTCCAACCAGTGAAATGAAGAATTTCTTAGCATTGGCTAAATCTAAAGGAATGGCAAATTTAGTAACAATCGTATGTGCAACTGGCGGTGGCGCCTACAAATTTGAAAGCGATTTTAAACGAGTAATCTATTTTTGCAGTTTTTTATCATAAATCTTATCGATAATAATTTTTATTATTCAACATAATAGGAAGTTAATATGAAATTAGAGAAATTCGATGAATTCGATTCATTATTGAAAGGTTTACAATTTGCTGATGCACAAAATCCATCTGAATGTTATTATTGGTCGAATCCAACAGATGATCAAAATTGTAGAAAAGTTCTATATGATTTCTCTGATCCATATCCATTTCTTATTGTTAATATAGGATCAGGTGTTAGTGTATTATCGGTAACATCAGCAACAAATTATAAACGTGTATCTGGAACTAGGTAATTTTAACATTTTTATACAGGGTGAATTATTGATATGGGAAAGCTCGATTACACCTACACCGTTGATGATATCGAAATGAACCAAACGGCACAGCAAATGGGAGGAACATGCAGTTTTTAAAACTATTGTCCCATGTACAGGGTGTACCATTAAAAAAATTAAAATGAATGTGGCCCTGCAAAAATGGTAAATCCTGTATATGGGAAAATAATTTTGAAAACTGCACTTTTTTCCCATTTGTTGTGCCGTTTGGTTCATTTCGACATCATCAACGATGTAGGTGTAATCGAGCTTGCCCATATCAATAATTCACCCTCTGTAATAATTAAAAATATTCTTTAATTGAATTTAATGTTTTGCAATTAATTTAGTTTGGGTGGTGGTACGTTCCTTGGTCTTTGTTGTTTATTAACTGGTTGTAATACATTTGAAGAGGCTATAGAATTAGCAGCAACTGGTGATAATACACGTGTTGATAAACTTGTACGTGATATTTATGGGGGTGATTATGAACGTTTTGGTTTGCCTGGTGATTTGGTAGCTAGCAGGTAAATTAATTTATTTTTTGTTGGTTTTTTTTTAGACTCTTTTATGATTGAATTGTTGTAAAAGTAATTTTGGTTTTCTTTTTGCCATGAATTTAGAAGAAAAAAATTGAATATATTTTGTAAATTGTAATAATTTGATTCTTTTACAATTCTGAACGTATTTCCTTGATTGTTTCATTCATTTTTATCGATTCAGTTTTTCAATTCTTTGAAACTCACACGATTTCTTTTAATTACCATTTTTGCAGAAATAAAACAGTAAAGTATTAAAAATCTACAGTTCTTAATGAAATTACATTTTTAACCTACAGTCGAATTGAAATAAAAGAATAACATCAATCATTACAATCCATCTATTTGTAAAAACCAAAATTACACAACAATTCAATATTATGATGTATTAATTTTCAATTATTATTATTATTGTTGTTATTATTTTAACACATTCTCAAATTTACCATCATTATTAATCTTCCAAATTGTCTTTTCTACTTTTTTTTCTTTCTTTTGGTCTTTCTTTTCTCTTTATATCTATTGTATCTCTCTGTGTGAATGTGGTATTGGTATTGAAGTTTTTCGGCCTTGTGTAGTTTTGGACAGATGAATTCCCGTGAACGTCGTAGTAAAGTTAGTCGTGAAGATTTAGCACGTGCTACATTAGTCACAATAACAAATAATATTGGTTCAATAGCAAGGATGTGTGCTATACAAGAGAAAATCGAAAGGGTTCGTATATACATATATACAGGGTGTTTTTTTTTCTTTTAAAAGTGGTCCTATTAGCTAACCAACGATTTGAAAAATATTTCAATTATTTATAGAATGGTATCTAGAGATCATTTTAGCAAAATTAGAACCTCGTAACTCATTTTGAAGTTGGACAAAAAACGCTCGTTTTGAACATGGTCGTGATTTTCAAAAACGAATTAAGCACACAAAACTACTAAGAATGACTCGAGGATCCTCCCAACATTGAGTTTTTTATTTATTTTATTTTGGAACAGATGGATTTTCTCTAGAATGCAATGGAGAAAAACGAATAAAATCGCTGTTTGGAGGGTCTACGAGTCATTTTTAGTCTGTTTGCGTACTTTGCTAATTTTTGAAAATGATCGTTTTCTGACCAACTTCTAAATGAGCTACAAGGTTCTAATTCTGCTAAAAAGGTCTCCAGGGCCCCGCCTACAAATCCTTGAAATATTTTTTGAATCAGTAGGCTAGTAGGAGTTTCATTGACCACCTTTTATTTTTTAAAAAAAAACAGCCTGTAGATATATCTCAAATTTGATTAATTTATTAATTAAAATTTATACATCTTAGGTGGTTTTTATGGGTAATTTTCTACGAGTTAATCCAATTGCAATGAAATTGTTAGCATATGCAATGGATTATTGGTCGAAAGGTACAATGAAGGCATTATTTTTAGAACATGAAGGCTATTTTGGTGCTTTAGGTTGTTTATTGAAATTTCACGATATGAAAAGTTGAAAATAATTGTGGTAAGAGGGATGTATTTGTTTACTTGTTTGTTTGTTTTGTTGATTTGGGGGGGGTAATTAAATTAAATTAAATTTAAACAATAATAATAATAGTTAATTAAAAGAAAAGAAACAAACAAATTGGTTTATAAACATTCCACAATATAGGGAGAGATTTATAATTAACAATAACAAAAAGAAAAAAATTAAAGGTGTTGGATTTTGTTAATTAAGTACAAATATTTGTTGATTATTCTAATGGTCTTTCCTCTCTTTTTTTTAAAAAAAATTACAACAAAACCTCAATTTAGACGATATTCAACAAGCTTGTAATAGAAATATAAATAGTGTAAATTGAGGGGTTTTAATTGTTATTATCTATTCACTATAACCAAAAATTAACAATAGTTTATAAATAATAGGAAATAATAGATATAAATAATGGTTATTGTGTATAGATATTATTCTTATAAAATACAGAATGCTCCATCTTAAATGTTACCGTCAGTTTTTCTCCAATTAATTTAATGTACATATATTATAAATTAGGACATTTATTGCAGATTTTATACGAACAAAGTATTGAAAAATTGTGATTTTGTATGTTACATCTATGAATAATTTGAGAAAAACTAGAATATTAATGTAGATGGAACACTGTATTAATAAATATTGTGTAGATTTTATATACATATTGAGTTCAACAGGCTGTCCCGTAAGTCACATATTTCATCCTAAGGGGGGCAGATAGGTGATGAATTTCTGACACGAAAAGTTCTGTACCATTTAGTTATTAATGGCAACCAATCAGGTGTTCACTATAGCGATAAAAAGAGATAGGGAAAGAGTCTTGAACGTAGGAAGCGGACCAGTTCCAACTAAAAGAGCTCCTGATTGGCTACATGATTTAATTAATAACCAATTATCTGTACGTCAGATAACAAAATGATATAGGAGTTTTCGTGCTAGAATTTCATCCCCTATCTGTCATTTAGGAGGAAATGTGCGACTTACAGGACAGCCTGTATAGTTAAGAATTTTGATTTTATATAAACTATACCTATATATACAGATAAATTTTTATAATCAATTATATAACCGATTTTTTTTATAAACAAAATTTAATTATCCAAATTATGGTGTTGGATATAGTGAAATTGTTTTCTATTTGTTTAAACAACATTGAAAAAGGGTAAATTTACGCACATTTTCGTTGTTTCGTTTGTTGAATTAATGCACATTCATTTTAATTTATTTATAAATTATTTATTTGTAAAATTAAGACGAAAATTTATCATCATTACTATTACTATTGCGATGAAATAATAAAAAAAATGTTATTTTTTTCTTATTTTTTTTTCCTTTTCAATTCTAACCGAATAAGGTGAACATGAACGTGAAGATGTTGTGTAATGTTAATAAAATTAAGGTCATTATTCTTTATAATTAATCGATTTTATTAATTAATGTTAATCATATTGTTTAATTTTAGTGTATTGTTGGAAATTTTATAGAAACTAATTTGAAATTAATATTAAATCATTATAAATGGTAGAAGAAATGGAACATAACAAGAGCTATTAAAAAGGTATAATGTACAACATCAAAAACTTCAATTATTTATAATTTTTGTTATTATTATTTTATTATTGTTTTTGATGTATGTATCTAGAAACATGACATGCGCGTTTTATAATAATTGTAATGGATTTAAAGCTCGCCACAGTAACAAGAACAGGATTATTTCATAGAATTGAATCGGCCGTGTCCCATCGCTGACAACGAGTTGATTTACTTCTTGTTCCAAAAACATTGTCTTCGATTAAACCAACCAACCAACAACAAAATGGTAAGTGATTTCGATTAATTTTGCTTCTATAGTTTTACTATCACTTAAAATTTTTATATTCTTTAACGGGTCTCATGACTAAGAAAAATCCAAAAAAATTTTACACGATTAAAAAATTCAATTGTAGTGAGGTGAAGCCCTATGTGACGAAACGCGTCTGGTTTTTGTGAATATATTTTTTTGATTGATAAATTTTGAATTTTTTAATCGTTAAAAAAAAAATTCGGATTTTTCTTGGTCGTGAAACTCGTTAAACAATATAAAAATTTTAAGTAATTAATCACCGAATCGACCATTATCGTTACTTAATAGTTTTACTATCAATAGATTTAATTATAAATTGTATTGTTACTAGAAATTTCAATGCAACTTGAGATAAGAAACCGACTCACGTTTGCGGTAATGACTAATGATTCACAAATATACCGGATGATTGAACTAAAACGAAAAGTTCTTATGGCAAGTCCCATTAGTTGGCGAGCGATTCGAAAAATATTTGTAGGGTGGTACCTGGACATCGTTTTAGCAGAATTAGAACCTCGTAGCTCATTTGGAAGTTGGTCAAAAAACGCTCGTTTTGAATAAGGTTGAGATTTCCAAAAACGAGCTAAGCACGTAAAACTATCATTGATTTTTTTCGTTTTTCTCCATTGCATTCTAGAAAAAATGCGAAACATTCCCACCTGTTCCAGAATAAAATGGAGAAAAACGTAAAAAATTAATGTTGGGAACATCCTCGAGTTATTCTAAGCTGTTATGCATGCTTAGTTTGTTTTTAAAAATCGCAACATCCTCAAAAACGAACGTCTTTTGACTAACTTCCAAATGAGCTACGAGGTTCTAATTTTGCTAAAATCTTCTATAGAGACCCCCCTATAAATCTTTGAAATATTTTTTGATTCGCTCGCCAAATAATGGGAGTTTCCATAGGAACTTTTCGTTTTAGGTGACTCACCCGGTATACAGTTTTTATTGCTACAAATATTTAAAATTCCTATTTCTTTTATCAATAAGTACATTTTTTTTGCTATTACTACTCTAAAATTGTTTTGATCTATTTCAACATGTTATACTAGGGTGACTTGTACGACAATTAGGGTGCGGGTCATGAAGACCAAGCCTTTATAATTAAAAGAAATTAAAAACCGTAAAAAAATTAATAATGAATTCGCCTTTCCTTAATCTTTTTAATGGAACCGAATGAAATAATTGTTTCTGCTTGAATGATTAGAAATAAGGGCAATCTTCTATAATTGTTATATCATCAATTTAATGTTTCAATCAATTGTAATTTATCTTGTTTTAAGACCTTTTTTTTTTCGTTTAAGTCACAGGAAATTGATTGTTCTTTTTAATTGTTGTATCTTAACTAAGAATTTGTTACGCCCTTTGTTTTTATCAATTCTAATTTAAATCAGACATCCGTATTTAAATAGAAATGATTTTTTTATTCTTCTGTTATGTGGAACGTTTTCCTGTCACCGGTTAGTTACTAAAAACAGACAAACTTTACATTCCAGTGAATCACTGTGGAGTTTTTTAATTGTTGAATCTATCTAAAAATATAACAAATATCTTTGTCTTCAATTATACTATTTTTAAATCTTTTATCATCGTTTTTGCTATTATAAAACCAATCTATATATCAATTAAGTTTTTGTAATTTATTTTAGAAAGGATTGATGGTTTTATAAAAGAAAATAATAGGGTAGTTTGTCGATATCGGTACCTGTCGTCGAATTTTCTTGTACCTGCTATTAATTCCAAGTTCTCCCTTCAAAAACGAATCAATCAATTTTGTTTTTAAAATTAGACAGAAACAAACTTTATTGTTACAAAATTAAATGCAAGAAGATTGTTTGTCGTTCTTTTGCTTTGAACAAAAAAGGTCAACGTTTACATTATTATCGATTCGAATGTATCGTATGTTGATTTCACTACTAACACACTATACAACTCACTATAAGGAAAATCCATATTTTTATTTCTAATAAAAAAATATTTGTTTAAATGTTTATACCTTTATCCAATACTGTTGTATTATGAGACCATAACTACGACAATCTTAAATCAATAAAACATCTTATAACACACTAGTGTGTTATAGAAATTACGAATTTTTATTGGTTAGTAGAGTATAAGTTAGTTGATAGACATGTTTTAATTTTGCTCGTATTAGATTTGAAGAAGTTCGCTTGACAGAGAGCTTCTTTAATTTTTTTTGTGGAGGTTCGAACGTCATTTTACAATAAAATTTAAAATTGCTAACACAACGAAAATATGCATGGCTTTTAAGGTAAAAAAGAAAACAAAGCCTACTTGATCGTAAATTTCCGAATGTTATTATCACATATACACTATAGGTACTAGGAAAAACATCGGTTCCGCCCATCTAGATAGTTGATTTAATAAAAAAATGTTATATCTGTTTTGCAAGAAAAAAATTATTAAAAACTTGTTCAAGTTAGTTTTATAATTACGAATCTAATAAATATTGTTGCATAAAAGAATAATCTAATAGAAATAAATATCTTGAAGATAGTCCCTTCTTTGTCTGATACATTTTCAAATGGATATTTCATGAAATAAAGCGGATACCGTGCGAGAAAGATACCAAATCCTCAACATTTGGTTATTATTGTCTTTTAAACTAGAAAGTTTGAAGGTCGATATAGACAGATTCTTTCGTATAAAAGAAATTGCTTTGTTTGGTCATAGAACTAAGAGTGGGTGGTAATAGCTGCCATCGTTTCCAATTTTTCGACCACCTACATTCCCTCTATCTTTTTTCAAACTAATATTTTCCTATGTTTCTACTTCTGGTGCCTATAGTATATAACTTTAAATTCAATCAAAAAAATTTATGGACAATTGCGGGCTTATTCAGAAATATTTAAAATGTTTTTTTGTTCGGTGTTGGATAAAATCTGGTATACAACTCTTTTAAGGGGCAAATAAGATTAGGAAAGGGAATAATAGTTCATTATTCCCTCTAGTATACCAATCGGAAAATAGTATGTGAATCATTACTTATCGCTAATGTCATAGAAACATGGTAACAACAAAAATAAATAAAACGACAGTTTTAACAAATACTTTTCGGTAATAAAAGCACTCATTACAGCCTCATTGTATATAATACTATTAAGAATTATTATTTGAATTCTTCGTACAGAGGGAGTGTATTTCTGTCCATATTGGTCAAGC
>JAZBGW010000944.1:856-19037 GCA_037464815.1 Mylabris variabilis
TTATATCACTAGATGATATATTAAAAGTCAAATTAAAAAAAACTACAGTACGTTATTTTGTTTTTGATTAATAATTAAATTCAATTATTATTTTAATAATTTTGTTTTTGTTAAAGGAACGTCCATCGCCTTGTCAACGTGATCAGCAGCCGCATATTTCCACTGATATGTTGAAAAAGGTGAAATTACGTCCAACAAAATCCCGTTCACAACAACAACATTTAACACCGAATAATGACTTAATTGATACATTAAGTCCAAAATCTAGTTTAACACGTTTATTGAGTGATAATTGGAAGGTAAAACGTTTAAAACGTGGTAATGCTTATAGTTTTGAAGATGTTTGCAAAAAGAATGAATTATTGAAAAGGGATCGTAATGGTGGTGAGTTATAAATAAATAAATTCATGTGATAATAATTATTATTGTTGTAATAAAAATAATAGTGATAACAACGGATAGCTAGCAAGACTGCTTCTGTTTTTTCGTATTGTTTTTTTGGATTTTTCTTTGCCATCATCGGATATATTTTTATATTTTTTATATTCATTTTTATAACTAACAAAAAATATAGATTTTTTTGCAATTTGTATAATTGTATTGAAGCTGTTAAAAAAAATATATATTTTATTGCATTACCTCTAAGTAGTGTAGGGACTTATCTGATCATCCCTTGAGAAGTTTTGCCGTTATTTTCCTTATTTTTCTTCTTCCCATACTTAAGCCCGCCTTAACAAGACCTCAGCTTAAGTGGATCTAAAGCTTGGATGTAAATCTACAGTTAGCTCGATTTAAGCCAAGGTCTTGCAAAGACGTGTTTAATTAAGTAGGGGAAGCAAAACCGGGCTTAAGACGTTCAGTTTTGGGGCATAAGTCTCAGAAAGGAGACTTTTATCTGCTGTACAACTTTGTTGTTACTGATCATCTCTTCTATTGTTGTGCGACTCAGGAAAGTCTGAGAAACTTCAATTGTTTGTTCAAGGTATCTTCTACTGTTTTGCTGTTATTTTTCCAACTTTGTACGTTTTAGAGTTTTAGTCTTGGAATGTTGATCCTAAAGAGAAAGTTGCTAAATCTTCAAGATTTTTAACGTTTGATCAAAGAAGCATTACGTCGTCTGGAAGGATTACAAATTTGTTGTGATCTGAAAATGTGCCTAAGCTTTTCGAGTACTAAATCGAAAGAAATGTTTGAATTAATCTGGAAACAGATTACAGGATTGTTTACTGGTCCATTTTGTCACCTATTAAAGGTTCTTAGAGCGTGATTTATGAGACGCATTATACACTGTGACACGTGAAGGACTGTCAAAGGCCTCACACCTCTGATAAGGAGACTTTTACCTACTGTACAACTTTCCTGCTACTGATCATCTCTTGGGAAACCTTCAATCTTCTATGGTTTTGCAACTGAGAAAAATTTGAGAAACTTCAATTGTCTGTTTAAGGTATCTTCTACTGTTTTGCTGTCATCTTCCCACTTTTGTACGTTTTAGAGATTCAGTTTCGGAATGTTATGTCCATAGAGAGGAAAACTGCTAAATTTTGAAGATTTTTAGTGTTTGAGGAAGGAAACACTACGTCTTCGGGAAAGATTTAAATTCGTTTTTTGAAAATATTTCTGAGGTTTTCGAATAGTAAATCGAAAGAACTTATTGCACTAACCCGAAAAGGAATTCCAGGACTGTTTACTGATCTTTTAAAGGATCTCAGAGCATGGTACCTGAAGGAATCAAGCAATACTTAATGACGTGACTTATAAGAGACATCGAAATGTGAATGTCTGTCAAAGACCTCTTATCTAAATAGTCTCAGAAAAGAGACTCTTACCTGCTACTGATCATCCCTTGAGAAGCCTTCTATCTTCTATTGTTTTATGACTCAGAAAAGTCTGAGAAACTTCAATTGTCTGTTCAAGGTATCTTCTAGTGTTTTGCTGTTTTACAGGTTCAATCTTGGAATGTTGATCCCAAAGAGAAGAAAGTTGCTAAATCTTCAAGATTTTTAATGTTTGATCAAGGAAGCACCACCACGTCGTCTTCTGGAAGGATTCCAAATTTTGTGGGATTCTCAAACCTCGACTTTGGTTTCATAACTGGAAACAGATTACACTGCTCCATTGTGTGACCTTTTGAAGGATACCAGAGCATGGTTTTTGGAATAAACAAAAATTACTTCTTACAGTGACTTATAAGAGGCATTATACACCGATACGGGAAGGACTGTCAAAGGCCGCACACCTCTGATAAGCCCCAGAAAAGAAATTTTTACCTGCTTTACAACTTTCCTGCTACTGATTATCTTCTGGGAAGCCTTCATTCTTCTGTTTTGCGACTCAGGAAAATCTGAGAAGCTTCAATTGTCTGTTCAAGGCATCCTCTACTGTTTTGCTGTTATTTTTCCAACTCTGTACGTTGCAGAGTTTTAGTCTTGGAATGTTGATCTTAAAGAGACGAAAGTTGCTAAATCTTTGAGATTTTGTGTTTGATCAGGGAAACATCACGTCTTTTGGAAGGACTCCGAATTCGTTAGGATTTGAAAATGTTTCTGAGCTTTTCGAATAGTAAATCGAAATAATTGCTTGAATTATCAAATTTGAAAAGTACAGGAACATTTTTAAATCCTAACAAATCTAAGCAGATTACACTGCTCCATTGTGTGTGGTACCTGGAAGAAGCAAAATATACTTCTTAAAGTGACTTATAAGAGGCATTATACACGGAGATGTAAATGTCTGTCAAAGACCTCTTATTTAAATAGTCTCAGAAAAGAGACTCGCTTAACTGCTACTGATCATCCCTTGAGAAGCCTTCAATCTTCTATTGTTTTACGACTTAGAAAAGTCTGAGACACTTCAATTGTCTCTTCTACTGTTTTGCTGTCATTTTTCAAATTTGTACGTTTTACAGGTTCAATCTTGGAATGTTGATTCTAAAGAGAAGAAAGTTGCTAAGTCTTCAAGATTTTGAATGTTTGATCAAGGTAGCACCACCACGTCTTCTGGAAGGATTCCAAATTTTTTTGGGATTCTCAAATCTCGACAAATTTGGCTTCCTAACTGGAAACAGATTACACTGCTCCATTGTGTGACCTTTTAAAGGATATCAGAGCATGATTTTTGGAACAAACAAAAATTACTTCTTACAGTGACTTATGAGGCATTATACACCGACACGTGAAGGACTGTCAAAGGCCTCAGAAAAGAAATTTTTACCTGCTATGCAACTTTCCTGCTACTGATTATCACCTGGGAAACTTTTAATCTTCTGTTGTTTTGCGACTCAGAAAAATCTGAGAAACTTTTAATTGTTTGTTCAAGGTATCTTCTACTGTTTTGCTGTTATTTTTCCAACTCTGTACGTTTCAGAGTTTTAGTCTTGGAATGTTAATCCCAATAGAGGAAAGTTGCTAATCTTTAAGATTTTTAGTGTTTGATCAAGGAAACATCACGTCTTTTGGAAGGATTCCGAATTCGTCAGGATTTGAAAATGTTTCTGAGCTTTTCGAATAGTAAATCGAATAAACTGCTTGAATTATCAAATTCGAAAAGCACAGGAACATTTTTAATCCTAACAAATCTAAACAGATTACACTGCTCCATTGCGTGTGGTACCTGGAAAAAACATAAAGTACTTCTTACAGTGACTTATAAGAGGCATTATACACCAACACGTGAAGGACTGTCAAAGGCCTCACACCTCTGATAAGTCTCAGAAAGGAGACACTTACCTGCTACTGATCATCCTTTGAGAAGTCTTCAATCTTTTATTGTTTAGCGTCTCAGGAATAGGATGATTTGGTACATTTAAGAGAATTTCAGGATTTGTTCAGGATCAGGAAGATCTGTGATTTTTAGCTGGAAAATATTGAGTAATTATATAGAAAAAAATGTATTTTAATATTTGTTTTTATACAAATGATTATTTATAATTCCATTTATTTACAAATAAAAGTGCAATAATTAAAACATTGCACATAGATCGATAGAGCAAATAAAATATTTAATAAATGAATGAAAATTAATGGAATTAGATTAGAAATAAATACGATGTATAATGAGTAATAATTATTAAATATAGAATTTACGTATTAATTAATTAATTAATTATAAACATCACAAATTATGCTTAATATTATGTAAATACACGATTTTTTTTAAATTTTTACTGATATAGAAAAAGTCTCTCATTGCACTTTCTGTTGCCTTTTATCAACTAATTTAATATCTCTAACTTGTAAATTTTTATCACTTTTCGCTGCAAATTTAATTAATGCTTGTGTACTAATTTGCATTGAATATCTACAATCTAAACGTATTAAATTTTCACATTTTTGTAAATGTTCTAAACTCAATTCAGTTATTAATTTTGTATGACTTAAATCTAAACTAATTAATGTCGTTAATGTTGTTGCTGGTTTTGTTGTTAATTGTGCTATACCAGCATCTGATATACGTGGACATAAACTCAAATATAAATGTTGTAAATTTGGTAAATATTGTGTTACATAACGCATAGCAATATCTGTTATATCTGTACCACATAATTTTAATATTGTTAAATTACGAAAACGTATCTTTTCATCAGTTAAACCACGACGTGTATCATTAATTGGTCCTAAAATTTCACGTAATGCTGCATCATTAAAATCAGTTATAAAACTTAAATCTAATGATTTTAATATAGCTGAATGTATTGTACGTAATGATATACATGTCTTTATATTACAACTAATTAATGATAATTGTTTTAATTGATTTAAACGTTGTATTAACCATGGTAATTGAAATTTATTTATATGACACCAATCTAATTTTAAAATTTCTGGTTGACGACGTACAATACCTTTTAATATATCTGATGATATATGGCGACGATTAAATTCCATTGTACGCCATAATAATGGATCTATTGATATTTGTGACCATAACTTACATACAAATAAACAGTTATATAAATCTTTATGGGATAAATAACGGAATATTAATAATAGACAACGTTTATCTAATGCTAAATTTTGTTGTAATTGATTTGATGATGGTGTTGTTGTTATTGTTGTTGATGATGATGTTGTATTAATTGTTGATGTTGTTGATGATGTTAATGATAAAATCGGTGCTGGACGTACAACTATCATTGGTTTCTTTAAGATTTTTGTTGAATTATTCGCAATCTGTTGCGCTAATTGCATACGAATCGCTGTCTTTCGCGGCATATCCATTGTTGTACTCTGTTGTTGTTGTTGTTGTGGTTGTTTATCTTGTTGTTGTTGTGTTTCTTGTTTCGGTGTTGTATCAATTTCACCACCATCACTACTACGTCTTTTCTTAATCGGTAATAATTCTCGATTATTGTCTTTATTATTATCATTTTCACTACCTGAATCTGTATTATATTGTTCTTGTTTATTACCACTACTACTATTATTATTATTATTATTGTTATTAATAATACTATTATTATTATTATGTTCAAATGTATTATTTGATGTATCTGAACTACTAATAGACATACGGCGCATATCTGTTGATTTTTGTCTAGCACGAAAATGTCGTGGACGATAATCAGTATTTTTACCTAATTTACAACACATTGGACATTCCCAAGAATTTGGCATATCTTCATTTATATAACCAGTAAAATCTGGACATAATCGTTGAACACAAGCTGGATGAGCTATCTCATAACATACCTACAAATTAATAATAATAATAATTAGTATAATAAATGACAATATCAAATCAATAAACAACTAATTTATTTACAGTTAATTTCACCAATGTCTGTTAAATTTTAACGAACAAATAAGTCATAGAAACGATTGTTATAGTCATAGCAACAATTGTTACTAACTGTTTATTACGCTTAACTGAAGTTGGTGAAATCGACCCTTAATAAGTCATATATCATATATAAATGATTATTATAATCATAGCAACGATTATTTTTAACTGTTCATTAGTCTACAGGGGAAGCTGTAGTCCGGCCTTTACTCAATATCCGAAAAAGTAACTTTTTTTTAATCATCGAATTCTCGCTTGTTTTCTAAGATATTCAAACGTTGTAACCAGCGTTGAATTTTTTGTTTCACGGTGCATCCAAAGGAGGTTCTCCATCTTTAACAATTCCAAAGTGCAGAGAAAAATATTTTAAGATCACGCAGTTTCAACAATTTTAAAGATAAAAAATCGTACAGCAGCTTGTTTGAAAGCTTATTCATAGGCGGAGGGCAGATGGCTTCCTAAAAATCCTATTTTGGAAAATCAAAAAAGTTATTAACATCATGGAATACAGAAAGTCTTTTTAATCCCAATTTCTTGCAGGGAAATGAATAAGTTTTCCCATCAAAAATATTATCTTTGGACAACTCTGTTACAAACATTTTTTTTTAATACATAAAAAGAAATTAGCTTTCCCAAATTTTCAAAAATTGGATTTTTCACCGACGTTACATTTCCCTCACATGGATAAACTTTCGAACAACTTCCGCTTATCTATCTTTACAACTGTGCAAAAAAAGTTCTGCATAAGCGTGCCCGTTTTCTTACAATTCCGGAAAACTAACAAGCCGATCGGAAAATTTCTTGAATATTTTAAAAGCCCTTAAAATTTCTTATATACTGTGTCGGAAAACGAAACCTGTGATTCTTTGGCTCTTTCTAAGAAAAAAAATTCCCAGTAACATAGGTCCGCCAGATACAGCCCGTCAAATGATTTTTTTTTGTCTTTTAACAATATTTCAAGAACTATTTGAGACACAGTACTCAGCTTTTGTCCACGTTATGAGTGCTAATTCAATTTCTTTTTAAAGGAGAAGCTGATTTATAAGAGACCTGCGATTAGTACGCTTCTCAAACGTTGGATGGCGCTTGCTCCAGGGAGCAATATGGCGGAATTTTTGAATTATAATTTTAAAATGTGTAAATTAGTGACGTTGATGGCAAATAATTTCGTTCATATTAAGTTTCATCTCTGACTCTATATCGTACACTTGGTTTCTAGCGTATATTAACATTAAATACACTTATATCGTTGTTTCCTCTTTTATTTTTTTTTGTGAAAACTATAGGTTCAAAGTCGACCAAGAAAATAAAGAAGCTAAATAAAACTTCATTATATGTATGTGGTAAAAAGTTTAAACAAAATCTAGTATAAAGCTTCCGAGATAAAGATTAAAAATCATATTTTTTGATGTTTTTTTTTTCAAAAACTACATACCAGATTCTGTTTATACTTGGTATAAGTGAAAGTTAGTCAAATATTAAGCTATGGTAATTTTTTGGACCTACAGTTCTTTTTTTAACTAGTTCAACCTCAAGGAATGTTGCCCTTTATTTTCAATACCCAAAACATGTTTTGCATCATAAAATGGACTTTTTCTGTAAAACAGGCCAGGTTAGAACTTTTCACCAAGAGTACCTTTATTTAAGTAGAAAAGATTGGTGCCTTAAAATGTGGTTTCAAAATTCTAATTTTCTCAGTGCTGTAGAAATTAGGAGCAAAAAAAACAGCAGAGCCCTAAGATCTTCGCCATTTACATATTAAAATAAATTGAATTAGCACTCATAAAGTAACCAAAATAAGTGGTATGACATGGATAAAAGCTGAGTGTATCTCAAACGGTTCCTGTCAAAAAACAAAAAAAATCTATGACTCCCTGTATCTTGAATCTTGCGGACCTATGTTAATGGGATTTTATTTTCTTAGAAATAGCCAAAGAATCACAGGCTTTATTAAAAAATAATCAACATAGGCTGAGTTGTGGAGGAAATTGTAAAAAAAAGCATGTTCTGAGACAATTGCCTGTAATTCAGAATTTTCTCAAAATTTTCCAGAACAAAATAGTCCCTCTCCTGCACCTTGAAACACTCTTTCCATAACGATATCGTGCATTTCTGCATCTTAAAAAACAAGCGAGAAATCGTGTACTTTTTCGTACCCTTAACAACGAGTATTTGAACTCTCAATTAATTATGATTTTGGTTACATAACGTCGTAGCTTTATTCATACATTTGACATTTTTTTTTTACTAATGGCACTTTTCATGTGTCCGAACAAAGTTACGATGCTAGGTAAATAAAACAAAAACAAAAAATAAAATACACTTACTGAACATTCCATTAAATTACTAGCACTTTCACAACGTTGTGGTCCCTTTTGTAATGGTGTTACTGGTGTTTGATTCCAACCATCTAAACCACAATGTATACAAGCAGCTGTAACTGGTAACATTGGTTGTAAACATTGTCTCATATTACATGTTTGTTTAGCACGTCCAGGACCACCAAATTTCACCATATCTAAACAAAAACTACATTCACCACAATCACTACGTTGACATGCCTCACATTTTTTACATCTAAATATCCACAAAAACAAAAAAATTAATAAAATAAAACAATCGAAAAAGAAAAAGAAACAACCTGGTACGACGACGCCGTGGTCCACCTTTATCACCATTAGATTTCGTCGATTTAAATTGTCCTGTTGTTGTTGTTGTTGTTGTCGTCATCGTCGGTGGTGTTGTTGAGTTCTTCATACGTATATTATTACCATTATTCTTATTATTATTATTACTATATGGTCCACGATGGTTTAATAATAATTTCATATTACGATTGTCGTGTTGTTGTTGTTGATAATAATAATTATCATCAGGTAATGTTAATACAGGTCGTCCTGTTATAGCTAAATCACGATTATCTTGTCGATGTAAACCAATCAATGTACGTACGTCTTGTATTAAAGCAACTGGATCTTTAATTAAATCAGGTACATTCTTTTTATTTGGTGGTAATAAATGTAAATACATAACAATTTCTTTTAAACCATGTAATTCAGCTTGTGTTAAATGTATATGTTGACGATCATTCTTCATTAATATATTATTATTATTATTTTGTTGTTGTTGATGATGATTATTACCAATAATTAAATGACTATTACCTAATAAACAATGTACATAACGTTCTAAAACATACCATAACATTTCTGTAAAGAATGGATAACGGAATTTTTGTGGTACTTTTGTTGTATCTTCAACATGGGCAATTTTCAATTGTTTATCAATACCATATGAATGTAAAAAATTACCACCAAATACTAATGAATCAATTGGTGTATATACAGCATGTATCCAACCAGTTGGTATAAAAAATGTATTACCTTGTGTTAATTTTATACGTACACATTTATCAACTGTATCACCAAAAAATATATCTTGTTGTTTACCACTTAATACCCATTTTTCATATAATGCTAAATTATGTTCAGTTGGTGGTATTAACCAGAATACTTTACTACCTATATTGGAGGGGAGGGGGGTGAAAATAAATAAAAAAAATTATTAAAAAGTATTACAAAGTCCAAACGAAATAAGTAAAGACAAATGTTTTGTATTAAGGTTGAACTCTTGTGGAAATTATTACGTTTTACAAATATTAGATGGCGCTGAAAATAGTTCGTTCATATTAGAGATTTCTTATATTTCTTTGTATAAGAATAACAGCAATATTGGATTATGCAAAGACGTAAAATGACTCGAGGATTCTCATAACATTGATTTTTCTTCATTTTTCTCTATTTTATTATAGAACAGGTAGAAATGTTTCGCATCTTTTCTACAATACAATGGAGAAAAACGAAAAAAATATCACTGTTGGGGGGGTCTAAAAGTCATTCTTTGTGTACTGTACTTAATTTTGAAATTGCGACATTTTCAGAAACGGGCATTTTCTGACCAACTTCGAAACGAGCTACGCAATTTTTTATTATTTGGTGAGCGATTCGAAAAATATTTCAAGAATTTGTAAAGGGGTTTCTGGAGATCATTGCAGCAAAAGTAAGGGCCCGTAGCTCATTGAAAAGTTGGGCCAAAAAACGTTCATCATGCGATTTTCAAAAACGCGATGTACACAAGTAATGTAACGGAAGTGTCAGAGCGGAAGCAAAACCGTAAGGGGATGTTCAAAGATATAAACTGAAACGAAGCGCACAAAAAAGGAAGCGAAAGCAGAACAAAAAACGGAAGCGGAACCAGAACCAAAAAAAATCTATAAAAAAGCACTGAAACTTTCATTACACATCCGTTAAAAATATGTGAAACCGAAATGTAAACCGAATTCTACAATTTTGAGAATAACAGATGCGAAACTGAAAACGGAAGTCCGTTACACCATTACTATATACCTCAAATGTCCAGGAATGATTCGAAAACGTGTAAACTTTTTCAGAAAATTGTGTGAAAATTCACGACAGTTTTAACCTACACCAATAAACTGGCTATTAACTTTCGAATAATTCTAAAATTTCTCATAAAATGGACAATTTTTAGCGTAAAAACACCAAATTAGGAGCTAAAATCTAAAAAAAAAAAAACGACTAAAACGAACTCAAACCAACTAAATCCACGTACCAAGGGCAAAAAAGCACAAATTACCTGTTAAAACTGCAATCTAACTGATATTTACGTACTTTTTTTAGAAAATCGTGTTAAAATTAACGCCAGTTTTAAACTACACCAATAAATTGGCAACTAAAACTCCCCAATAATTCCAATGTTTCTCGTAAAATTTTCGATTTCTAGCGTAAAAATACCAAATTGGCAGGTAAAATCCAAGAAGAGTAAGTAAAACGAGCTAAAACTAGCAAAATCGACGTATTTTGGACAAAAAAGCACGAGTTAGCTGCAAAAACTGCAATTTCAGAGATATTCATCTACTGTTTATAGAAAATTGTGTAAAAATTCACACCTGTTTCAATCTAAGTCAATAAATTGGCTACTAACTCTTCAATAATTCCAAGATTCCTCTTAAAATCGACCATTCCTAGCGTAAAAATGCCAAGTTACTAGCTAAAATCTAAGAACATCGCCTAAAATGAATTAAAACTAGCTAAATTGATGCATGGCAAAAAAGCACAAATTAGTTGCTAAAACTGCAAATTGACAGATATTCATGTACTTTTTTTTTAGAAAACTGTGTAAAAATTCACGCCCTTTCAAATCTAAACCAATAAATTACACACTAACTCTCCAATAATTCCAAGATTTCTCATAAAATCGACCATTTTTCGCGTAAAAACGCCAAATTAGAAGCTACAATCCAAAAAAATTGTCTAAAGCGAGCTATTTTTTGGCAAAAAAAAACGCACAAATTAGCTGCTAACGGAAACGAAAGCAAAAGCGGATTAAGAACGGAAGCGAAAGCGAAACAAAAACAGAACCAAAAAATCTATAAAAAAGCACTGAAACTTTTATTATACATCCGTTAAAAATACGCAACACTGAAATGTAATCCGAATTCTAAAATTTTGAGAATAACAGATGCGAAACTGAAAGCGGAAGTCCGTTACACCATTACTATACACCTCAAATGTCCAGGAATGATTCGAAAACCTGCAAACTTTTTCAGAAAATTCTGTTAAAATTCACGTCAGATTTCGCATCAAATCGACAATTGTCAGATTAAAAACGCCAAATCACTAGCTAAAATTTAAAAAAATTGACTAAAAACTAGCTATTATGGACAAAAAAGCACGAATTAGCTGCTAAAACTACAATTTGACTGATATTTACGTACTTTTTTCAGAAAACTGTGTTAGAATTCACGTCAGTTTTAATCTAAACTAATAAATTGGTTCCTAACTCTATAAAAATACCAAGATTCCTCATAAAATCGACAAATTTCAGAGTAAAAACGCCAAATTAGGAGGTAAAAACCAATCTGACTGCCTAAAACTAGCTAAATCGATGCATTGAGGGCAAAAAAGCACAAATTAGCTGCTAAAACTGCAATTTGACAGATATTCACATACTTTTTTTTAGAAAATTGTGTAAAAATTCACGCCCGTTTCAATCTAAACCAATAAATTGGCCACTAACTCTCCAATAATTCCAAGACTTCTCATAAAATCGACGATTTTCACAGTAAGAACGCTAAATTATGAGATAAAATCTAATATGAGAGCCTAAAACGAGTTAAAACTAGCTAAATCGACGTATTATGGGCAAAAAAAGCACAAATTAGCTGCTACAACTAAAATTTGACTTATTTACGCACTTTTTCAGAAAAATGTGTAAAAATTCACGCCTGTTTCAATCTAAAACAATAAATTTGCTAGTAACTTCTCAATAATTCCAACATTCCTTATCAAATCGATGATTTTCAGAGTAAAAACACCAAATTAGGAGGTAAAATCCAAAAAAAGCGCATAAAGCGAGCTAAAACTAGGTAAATCGATGTATTTTGGCCAAAAATACACAAATTAACTGCTAACGAAAACGAAACCAAAACCGGAACAAAATATGCAAAACCAAAATGAAAACAGAACTACAAATTTTAACTTGAAAACCAGCCCAACAATGATTTTTCTCGTTTTTCTCCATTTTATTCTAGAATAGATAAGAATTTTTCACATTTTTTTCTAGAAGGCAATGGAGAAAAACCAAAAAAATCAATATTAGGAGGGTATCCGAATCATTCATATTCATTTTAGGTGTTTAACTCGTTTTTGAAAATCACGACCTTATTCGAAACGAGCGATTTTAACCAATTCACAAATGAGCTACAAGGTTCTAATTTTGCTAAAATAATCTATAGGTACCCCCCTTATAAATCATTGAAATATTCTTCGAATCGCTCGACAAATAATGGGAGTTATAGTCATTAGAACTTTTCTTCCGGCATGAACAACCCTGTATAAAAGACACGCCATCTAACGTAATAATCGTAGGTAGCAAACCATCTTAAAAGGTATCCTTTCTTTATCTGATGCATTAATAAAGATACCAAATCTTTAACATCGAGTTGTTTTTTTTTTTTAAGAAAAATTGTAAAATTCAACTGACAACTGGTACAAATGGGCGCCGTTTTTCTCCATTTTATTCTGGAAAAGGTGGGAATGTATCACAATTTTTCTGGAAGACAATAGAGAAAAACGAAAAAATCAACATTAGAAAGGTATCCGAATCAATCTTATTTGTTTTGGGTTCTTAGCTCGTTTTTGAAAATCGCCACCTTGTCCAAAACGAGCATTTTTAAACCAACTTCCAAATGAGCTGCGAGGTTCTAATTTTGGAAATAATTCCTCAAATCGCTCGGCAAATAATGGGAGTTACTGCCATAAGAACTTATCTTCCGATGCGAATAAAAGACGCGCCATCTAACGTTTGAAAAACATAATAATCGTAGGTAGTGGACCATCTTAAGATAGTCCCTTCTTTATCTGATGCATTGTTAAAGATATCAAATCTTTAACATCGAGTTATATATTTTTTTTAAATAAAATTGTAAAATTCAACTAACAATTGGTATAAATGGACGCCGTTTTTCTCCATTTTATTCTGGAAAAGGTGGAAATGTTTCACAATTTTTCTGGAAGACAATAGAGAAAAACGAAAAAAAAAAATGAACGTGAGGAAGGTATCCGAATCATCCTTATTCATTTTGGGGTGTTTAGCTCATTTTTGAAAATCGCCACCCTGTCCAAAACGAGCATTTTTAAACCAACTTCCAAATGAGCTGCGAGGTTCTAATTTTACTAAAATAATCTATAGGTACCCCTTTACAAATCACTGAAATATTCTTCGAATCGCTCGACAAATAATGAGAGTTATTGCCAGAAGATCTTTTCTTCCGACGTGAATAAAAGGCGCGCCATCTAATGTTTGAAAAACATAATAATCATAGGTAGCGGACCATCTTAAGATAGTCCCTTCTTTATCTGATGCATTGATAAATATACCAAATCTTTAACATCGAGTTATGTTTTTTTAAATGTATTTAGAAAAACTACCCGATCTGTATAGTTACCTTTAAGGATATGGTACCAAACGGATGTTCCACCAAAGTCTACATGGAAGTCCGTATAACACCCTTTAACTGACATAAGGCAATATTTTTGAACTTTAGGATATTTCATATCTTCCAACAGATTTGTAGCCTCCGTTTGACTCTCTTTCAAATGTCTTGGCCATACACAATCAACCCAATCAACTTGCCTAAAATTATAAATATATACAAATAAAATAATTATTGAAATTATTGATCGAATTCTTTACCGTACAACTGTTGGACTTTGTACATAATTTTCTAATTTCGTATGTGAAAATTCCAATGATATAACATTTAATAATTTATCTTTATTTGTATCCTCATAGTATCGTTGCCAATCTTTCATTGTCATCTCGCTATTCTTTTGCGTATTAACATCCATAACGTCTAAAATACGTCTAGAACCGACACACATACGTACATCGTTTATTGTAAAATTCGATGTTGGTACACGTAGACCTAAACCAGTTTTCTCACGAAACAATAACGGTGTATTGAAACCATATTTTTGAAAATATGCAACATTCAATTCATTACCATGCATCTCTTTCACCATATTGTGTTGTTCGAATTGTGGATTCTCCAATTTTTCTTGTAAATTAAACGAACGTCTACCCTCAATATCATCATCGTTCAACGCCCAATCTTCCGAATACAACTTCTTCTGTTTACGCTCCCTCTACAACAGACACACAAAAAAAAAACGATTAAAAACAAGTAATAAAAACGAATTTAACAAAAAAAAACACAAATTTCATCGTCTAGAATATAAAAATAACAAATTTTTAACGATTTCCACCGAGAAAATTCGTTTTTTCCCCTAAAAATTACCATTTTTTCCACCCCTTGATTATATCTATACACACAGGCAAAATGACGCAGATACGAGGTTATGTTCAACCAACGCCAACTTAATTACAATTACAATAAAATACCAATCGATACCAACTTGATTCGATTAAATTCACTATAATTTTATACTTGATTAACATTTAAATGTATTCGAAAAAATATTGGACAACCTGTGAAACGTAAAGTGACCAATCACAGCATTCGAGGCGCTAAATTCAAAATTACAACCCTTGTAATATTGGAAAATTTTCATCAATTCAATTGTAATTTAAATTAAAAATACGATAATTAAAAGTAAATCAATGGTTTTATTATCAACTGTCTTAGAAAAATCCGTTTGTAAACACCTGTAGCTTTAAATCGATATAACACAATTCATCCCTTAAACTACGATAAAGACATTCCAATTATTACTTTTATTATAAAACATTTTAATGAAAATCAATATTGGATTATTTCTATTGTTTTCCTCCCTCAACACCCCACAATAAAAAAATAAATAAATAGAGGGTGGTAAATTTTAGAAAATTTAGGGTAAGTTTACATAGAAAAAATCATACCATTCGCGATATATAGTTGTGCCGATGATCGTACCGTTTCTCACCCTTATTGTACGCCATTTTGCCGGATACTGGCGGTGTTGGTGGTGGTGGTGGCGGTGCTAGTAGTGGTGGTGGCTACGGCGACGACGACGACGACGATGCTGGCGTCTGCTTTACTTTAATAATAATAATAATAGTAATAATAATAAAGGGTAGTAATAGTGGTGGTGGTAATATGCGCAAATTCATGAAAGAATCAAGATATTCACCCTTGTTTATTATTTAATTAAAGGGCGGTAGATATCAACAATTTATGGGGGTATTGCTGTTTTTTAATAATTTTTTACATAATTAATTATTTAATTATTGAGAATTTTGTTATTTTCAATTATAATTGGAATTTGTGAATTTTCGTTTATATATCAATCCATGACTAAAGTACGTACAAATTTTATAAATTTTAAATTTCCCGGCTACAGGTAAAATTTTTCAAACGTTTTTGGGGAATTTAATGATGGTTGGTAGCACATAAAAGACAGTTGAAAATTTTCACCATTTATTTAGTTTGAAAACTATAAATAACAGTTATTAAAATACCAACTTTAAATAGATAAATTACCAAATTTTATAACTAAAATAACGTACGGGTGGAGGGGATTTGTATCTCCTCCAGTTAGAAATGCATTTGATTACGTAGTGTCGTAGCTTTATTCATATTTCACTTTATTTAAAATTAGTTAATGTATTTTTCAAATGGCCGAACAAAGCTATGACGCTACGTCGTAAGGAAAGACATGGCCAACTGCGACGTTAAATACAGTTTAACACCCTATATTTGTAGATTACGAATGGGAAGGGAAGGGGGGAAACAGGAGAATTTTGGAATAAAGACCCGTCGTATTTTGTAACTTTAACGAATTTGGATCGAAGTTACCCAGGAAAATAAATGTAGACAGTTGAAAAGAGACAAATACAAAACCAGTGCGCAGGCTACAGCGCAAGTATCTTATTTCACACTTAGGATTACTTCTTATCGTCAGTTTTGTGCTCTTAAAACATCCCTTAAAAAAGACAGGTGCTTCAAATTTCGTGGAGATTATAGGGTTGACTTTTTTTAAATTTATTCATGATCCGCAGTTGGCCATGCTTTTGTTATATGAAGTCGTAGCTTGGTTCATCCTCATATTTGACACTTTACAATAAACGAAATAAGCAGCCGAACTAAGCTACGATGCTACGTAGCTAAAGACATGGCCAACTGCGATGTCAAATACCGTTTTACACCCTATATTTCTAGACTACAAATGGGGCGGGAAAGGACAAACAAAAGAATTTGAAAACAAATCCTTGACGTATTCTGTAACTTTAGCAAATAGGTACCTAACAGGTATTCATTTGGATCGAAGTTGCCTATGAAAATAAATGTAGACAGTTGAAAAGAGACAGATAAAAAACCATTGCGCAGTATACAGCGCAAGTATCTTATTTACGTTATTTCGCAATAAAAAAACAACCCCTAAGATTACTTCTTATCGTAAGTTGCAAGGGTGTGAAAGAAAAACGATCATAGTTTTGTGCTCTTAAAATACCCCCTAAAATAGACAGGTGCTTCAAATTTCGTGATTATAGGATTGATTTTTTTTAAATTTATTCATGACTCGCAGTTGGTCATGCTTCTGTTTTATGACGTCGTAGCTTGGTTCATCCTCATATTTGACATTTTGCAATAAAAGAAATAAGTAGCCGAACTAAGCTACGATTCTACGTAACTAAAGACATGGCCTACTACGCTGTTAAATACCATATTACACCCTATATTTCTAGACTACAAATGGGGCGGGAAGGGGGAAACAAGAGAATTTTGGAAAAAAGACCCGTCGTATTCTGTAACTTTAACAAATTTGGATCGAAGTTACCTAGGAAAATAAATGTAGACAGTTGAAAAGAGACAAATAAAAAACCATTGCGCAGGCTACAGCGCAAGTATCTTATTTCAGTTATTTTGCAATAAAAAAACAACCCTTAGGATTACTTCTTATCGTAAGTTGCAGGGGTGTAAAAGAAAAACGATCATATTTTTGTGCTCTTAAAACACCCCCTAAAATAGACCCGCAGTTAGCCATGCCTTTGTTATATGAAGTCGTAGCTTGGTTCATCTTCATATTTGACATTTTGCAATAAAAGAAATAAGCAGCCGAACTAAGCTACGATCCTACGTAACTAAAGACATGGTCAACTATGATGTTAAATACCGTATTACACCCTATATTTCTAGACTAAGAATGGGGCGGGAAAGGGGAAAACAAGAGAATTTTGGAACCAATCCCCGTCATATTCTGTAACTTTAGCAAATAGGTAACAAGCCTTTATTTGGATCGAAGTTACCTAGGGAAATAAATGTAGACAGTTGAAAAGAGACAAATAAAAAAACACTGCGCAAGCTACAGCGCAATTATTTCGCAATAATAAAAAAGGATTACTTCTTATCGTAAGTTGCAAGGGTGTAAAAGAAAGATATTTTTGTGCTCTTAAAACACCCCCTAAAATAGACAAATGCTCCAAATATCGTGGAGATTATAGGGTTGGTTTTTTTTGAATTTACTCATGACCCGTAGTTGGCCATGCCTTTGTTATATGTTATATGAAGTCGTAGCTTGTTTCATCCTCATATTTGACATTTTGCAATAATAAGCAGCCGAACTAATTGTAAGCTACGGACCTACGTAACTAAAGTCATAGCCAACTATGACATACATCCTGTATAAAAGTGACAGAACTTGTAAATTACAACAATTGTTAATAATTAATATGAATACATAACCTTAATTTTGTGTTTGAAAAGTGACAGGCGCCATATTTTGACGACAATATTTCGGTAAAACAAGCCTTAATTTATTTATTTATAACACTAACCTTTTTTTTATTTTGTTAATAAAACTAAAACAATAGAAAATTT
>JAZBGW010000945.1:1852-19035 GCA_037464815.1 Mylabris variabilis
GGTATCTGTTTCCAAAAGAGACATTTATTGCATTATTGATTTAAAATATTTCAAGAAAAGGGCTTTAATCTTTGTTGAGCCTCTGATGCTACCCACACACTGCGTAGGTTGTTGGGGTCTGTATATTTTACGCTACTGAAAACTACCAATTTTACTCGGTGGCGCATCCACCAAAATTTACACCCGACCATAAAACAATCCATTCGTGAATTATACGAGAACTTTATGTAAATTTCAACTTATTTTAATTGATTTGAAATGTAGTTTTTTTTAAATACACCTTGTATTGACAAGAGAACTTGGGTGATTGTTAAATAAATACCTCACTAAAGCTTAAGCTTTACAGTCGTTAAAGCTTAATTTGTTTGTATAGTTGATCCAATTTCTAAATAAGTGTAGGATAAAAACTTTTTTACTATTAACGATGGGTTGTTATTGTCAAACTAGTGATTCATCCCTTAATACGTTTACCAGTCTCGCCACCCGTACATGTATGTAGTATGCATATGTTTGGAGGAGAATTCCCCACATTTGAATATTCATAATAGTGCATTCACATGTAATGTATGTGTGTGTGTGTGTGTTAAATCTAACAAGGATGTGGAAAATTCATGTTAGAGACTAGTTAGATTTACATTATAAGGGGATTTGTTATCTACCAGATAGCACTAATTCTCCTCTGAAATCATTGTAAAAGTGATTATTGTAAATATTGTTGAATATTAGCTTAAATATGAATAGATTGAGAGACAAAAATGTGGAATAAGCTTGGAATTTAATATTCAGGTCGGTCGTTTAGTTATATTTTCAAGTTGTGCGATCACGTGCCTGAGGTCATCTCGACATTGCTTTTCCGTAGCTGACCGGAATTGTAGAGCCTAGATTCTTTTTCTCTCCATCCCTTATTTTATGCCAGCCTTTTATAAAATTTCACAAATGTGTACCTATAAATTAAGAATTACCATATTTATTGATAGTTTTATCAATAGAATTTGTTGTTGGTTTTGTTGTTTATTATGTAATTGTTATTGTTGGCAATGAATTCGTCAACAATGAGTACAAACAATCAATGCGAAGCTATTCATTTTTTGAAATAAAACATCATCTTTTATAGTTGATTTTTCGCTCTGCAGATTCTAGTGTTTATATAACAAATGAATGATGACAAACGAAACTAATGGTATTTGGTGTGAGTGCTGAGATAAAAGGGACATGTATAGGTCAAAATGTGGACTTGTTTCTTCGACTTGTTTCTCCCTCGAGGTGGTGTTTTGTAGTTTTGGTGGTGTTATAAGAACAGGCGAGGATTGAATACCAATGCCGGTCTCTAAGGTCGTTTATTTCATTTTTTTCTTTATCCTGTTTGACTATTGACATTCCATTATTCCCCAGTAAGTTAAAATAGTGTTTCAACAATACTATTTCCAAACATCACAAGTTATTTTTATAAAATGGAAATTCAAATAGAAGTAAGACGTGTTTTTGTCAATCGTTTTAAATTTTTGTGTTATCAACAAAATGAAAGAGAAATATAGAGAAAGTTAAAGAAAATTAGATTTTTCTGTTAGTCTTTTTTTTTCGGATAAGTTTTTGTGATTTAATTATATTTTTTCCCCCTATTTCCTTACTCTCTATCTTTTTTTCTCCTACTCATAATGTTGTAAACTTATAACTTGGTTTCAGTAATGCGAACATCATTGTTTCAAAAGATAAAGTAACTTGGGTAAATGTTGTGAGTTGAAATAGTGGCGAAAAGAATGAAGATGAAAAGAGAGATGAAACTTTCGTTCAATCTAAAGTTTGATGTTGAAATGAAGTGTTTTCTCATAGTATGAAAAAGAGTGAATGATGACAGGTAATTTACTCGACTCCACTTTGATAAAGACAGATAGATATCACTTGAAATTGCTGGAAAATAAAATAACACTCGAAAAAAAGGGAAATATTGAATATATAATTCATGTAGAAGAATTATTATTTCACCAATATATTATGAACTTGTAAGTTGAATGATGTATTGTTTAATCTCGATCGTTGTGTACTTGGGTAAAACTGTTGAAACTTTTGCCGAAAATTCTAAACTATCCATTGAATTTCAAATAACCCTCTAATAAACTTGGTCTATTTGTCGTTATTAGATTAAACTGCAAATTCAAAGAGCAATTTGTTATTGTAACCATATTTAAGATTTTAATTTTCAAAAATTATCACAAATGTCTTTACAAAGGTGTTCTAATAATTTTAAATCTACATTCTTCTTCGACTTGCTCAACAAAATTAAAATTAACGTTAAATTTTTTATAAATTCTTACAAGAATCACTTTTATTTAATATAGGGCTGAAATAACGTTCCTAAATGTGGATACTTTTGAATGTTTGCTACTCTGTTGACGAATACTTGTTTGAATTTTGGTGGCTTATTTCATATGAAAACCACAATAAATAACTGCATAAAAATAAGTCAAATTAGTCAGTTCCCAAATCTTTAATTTTTCTAGTTTTATTTCCAAAAATTTACAATGCGTTAATAGGAGAGAATTGTGTAAACTTTGTTGATGGATATTTTTTAAACCGATGTTGGTCTTTAAGTTTTTTTATAATTAAAGTTTCTTTAAAGAAAAATAGTTAATTTCAAGCACGACGATAAATAAAACAGCACCCTTAACTGTTCATGCAGTCGATTTGTTTACAACCGGACGAAACGTTATTAAATTTATAGCGAAATTTACTCATAAATCTCACGGAAAAATCGAGCTTTCAATCTACAACTATTTTCCTATTTTATTTTGCTTTAATTATGTAATTTCATAATTGAAAATGCAAATTAATTACAATGTGTTTATTTAGTTTTAATGGCGCATCCATCAAATTCATTCCATGCAAAACAACATTTCTGTTTTGTTGTTCTCTTCATTTAGTTTTTTTTTACTATTAAACTAAAGTTACTGGGAAATTGACATTCAAATTGGAACGAAATCTATTTTGATTTTAGTCGTGTTCTTGTTAACCAAAAATAAGGATAAATCGGGAATTGAACGAGGCGAGGATAGAAGAGATAAATTGATTTTAAATGGTGACTTTGTAATCGACATGATGAATCGATCAGAAAGAAAAGTCAACGAAATATCAATTTAAAATTCTTAAAGTTTTATTTCCAAGTTTACTACATTATATACGGAATGCTTCATTTGAAGCATTTTATCGTTTTCTATCGTTTAATAGTTGTAAACTTTTTGCGAATTTTGCTAAAAAATCCAAAGTTGCAGTTTTCATTAGTTTCTATACAGTCTCTAATCGATAATTTAATCTGTAATTAGCAGTTGTTTCAAAATGAAGCGTCCTGTATACACAAAGCCGAAGATTTGCTATTCCCTTTAGATTATGTAATTATTTACAGTCAAATATTTAGGATTGAATGGGAAGCAATCATGTTATCGTTTATCTACCTACAGGATTTCTTTGATCGAAATAACGGTATACAAGCAATAAATAAATATAATCTTTTTATATTGATATTTACATGTTTGAAAATTTGATGAATTTGTGCGATAATTAATACGAAAGTACATACATCCAGATGGCTAAATCGATTCCAATTGCAAATTGGATGACGTAGTGGTAGATGTGGTTGAATTAATGTTTCAAGATAGTGGCGACTTACCACTTTATTAAATGAAAACACTTTTGGGGATAGTACAAACAAATCAATTCCAATCTACATTGGCTTGTTTCCCACAGTGAATTTGGGGGTAACTCATCAATATCGTTGCAAATACCAATTATTACAATATTATGATTGCTACCCTAATCTTCTATTTACTTAACATCGCTACCAATAAATTGTTTTTATAAAGAATTCGAGAAATTAGTGTGTCAGATACTGAGACAAGTCTCAACTTTAATTTTCGTTATTGCTGTTTAATGTTTTTGTATACCTTAAGGGTATTCCATTTATTTCTCTAGATAATTTTTCATATTTGTTCATAGGTTTCAGCCTAGTTCGTTTTCGCAGGATATTCCCATTAGTCTTAATTTTTTCTTCACTGTTGCGTTAATCTAATCCGCTGTGTTATAGTTCAACAAACTCACAAATTCCGTTTTCCTCTTATTTTTTTGGAGGGATAAACTAAAATTTGACCCGTCTTGTGTGTCTAGTTTGAAAACTTTTGCAATTTCTCTAATTTCCATACTTTCTGTGTATTTTTTTTTATCCGAACCTATTTTTTATCGTTCTTTAGATTGATGTTTGATATTCATGTTTGAGAACAATAAGCAAACTGTGAGAATACTTGTTTGAGACTTGTAAGCGGAATTTTTATATTTCTATCAATAACATTCTTCTCTTATTTGTTTTTGTTTTTGTAAGTAATATTTCGTTTGTTTCTTTTATATTTCCCCTGTTGACATTATCGCGATCCCTTTGGTTGTTTCTCATCATCAGAACATTGTATCGGAATTAGAAATATAAATAAAACAGGATTGTCTTTTAAATAGACGAAAATTTATTGAAAATCTAGCCATCACGTAGTCAATATAACCATCGATAAATTTTGACAAGTTTAATCCAAGAAACTTACAAGTCCTGTGATTTATGTGGTTTTCCCCAAGTTTATGGTCTTCATTACCATTATTATACAATAAATCTGACAGAATCGCATCTAGAACGATAGACGGCGAGTCGTATATAACTCTCAATACAGTCCATCGACTCTGCTTTAGACGGCTTGACTTTATTAATAATTTTCACCTGTAGAGTTTAGACGAGTTGATCAGATCACAACAGATAAACAGTAGATTTCCAACAGGGAGTCAAGGGTGATGCGCGCCGCCTTAGATTAAAGCTTTGAAGCTTTTGATGTGGTAAAAACTGCCCCCAATTTGAGAGCAAATGCTGAATTTTGGAATTAATGGAAAAAAATCGATGTGTTCCTTTCTTCCCCTTGGATTCTCATAGTGGAAATTTCCCAGAAGATGTCGTAAATTGAGAGTCACGTTTTATGTTAGTGAAAAACAGTCATTTAGAAATCAGAATGATACCTGACATAAAACTTTTAACTATACAGAATGCTCACCGGCATTGTTCTAATAACAAGTGAATGTGGTAGTTAACGACATCTTTATATACTTTGTTGAATGTGTTGTTAAAAATTTAAATTTTTTCGCCCTTCTAATTTCTATTCAAGTACACGATTCCACTACCAGTAGATAGTAACGTGTAAAAGTTGTGGAAAAGGTATTTACATAATTATTGTGTAAATTTATTTTTAGTAGATAATATTTCAGTCATCACTACAACTTTTTAATTTCATACACTTTGAGCTTTCAGCGAAAACTTTTATCAACTGAAAGTTTTTAATCAAGCTGAAACATCTCTAAAGGTTAGAAGGATAGTTTCGTGTCGAATTTCGTTAATTATTAATCTAAACTAAATAAGAAGACTAATATACAACATATTTGTACTGTAATTAAAAAAAAACAACAACAAACAGGAGACTAGTGTAAACTTTACAATGAATAGAATAATTAAATAAAGGAGAACGTTAAATATTAATTTTGAATTCAGATGGAAACACACACAAGAATACTAATCATAAGAAGTATTTGTTGTAATTAATTTGCAACAATAGCACAACTTTATGACCATAATGAGCCGCAATTGTTTTGAGTTATCAACACTTGAAACCAAGTTATGCAGTTGGAAATTCTCATCATTCACACTAATACAACGTTAGTTAAATTATAATGACAAAGATGAACACGAAAGCCTCAAAAATATGTAAATATGGTAGATATTAATTTGTAAACATTTCACGAATTAATTGCTATTTGAATAGTAGTAAATCGCTATAATTTAGTTTAACACATTTGCTTCGATGGAAAGTTTTCTAATTTTTGTTTTTCAAAGCACTATTAGTTGTACATTTTACTTTGTATATTTGAAAAGTTTACTATTAGTGTAAAGTTTACTATTAGTGTAAAGTTGAAGCGTAATATGAAGTAAAGATTTTTTAAATGAAAAAAAAAATAGAGATATAGACAGACATTTTACTAACTTTGTTTGAATAATGAAAAGATGACGATTCTACAAACAGCCACTTTAAATTTTTATTAAAAATTTTAATAAAGTTTGAGAGCCGTTATGAAAATAAAAATCAAATTATAGAGTCAGGTGAGATGGGGGAAAAAACAGAGAGACAGATGATGATTCTCGATCTGTGGTATATTTACAATACACGAAGTTCTTTGAATTCCTCTAATGAAACATTCTTCGAATTTTATTCAAGAGATTTTATTTTGGTAAATCGACAAATATACAGATAGAGAGTAGGGAAGAAAAGAAGTAAATATGAAAAATGTTTAAAGAGCAAAGATGGTTCATTTTCTATTATAAGGAATCGTAAAAGTAAAATTGTATCCAATAAATTCGCCGGAAATTGAAAATTCAAAAGTGTAGAAACATCATGCTTGAGCTGATTCCTGTTACTTTTGAATCCATAATTTTATATTATTTTTGTTTTCAACATAGATATACACACACATACACATAATATACTTGTATTATGCATTTGTTTCTGGCATACGTTTATATGTATAGTATTCTTGTATGTATATATGTTTCCATATAAATGTAGAAAACTCGTTTAAAAGTTTTCTTTTAACACGAATGATTTAAACTACTTCTCTGTTACAACAATTGAAAAGATTCTATCTAAAACAGATGTTAAGAAATGAAAGCTTGAAACAAAAAGAATTGAGAAACGAAAGATGAAATTTATATACAAAATATTCAGTTGTATTCTTTATTTGATATTATCTCAAGCTTGTTGCGTGATTTTCATTTTTTTGCCGATAATCGAGTTTTATCCAGCCTCATCATGGGTTTTTACTAATTGTAACTTCTAAGAGAGTTAATTTGAAAGGAACCTTCCTAAGAGGAACAATCCGTCAGCAATTTCTTTTTCTCGGAATGGTCCAAACTCAATCCGTCTTTGGAAATACCGTGATCCACCTAAAACGAAAAGTTTTTATGGCAACTCCCATTATTTGGCGAGCGAATCGAAAAATATTTCAAGGATTTATAGGAGGATCTTTAGAGAACATTTTATCAAAATTAGAATCTCGAAGCTCACTTTGAAGTTGATCAAAAAAGTGTTCGTTGTTGACGATGTTGCGATTTCCAAAAATAGCAAATCACGCAAAACGACTTTGAATGATTTGAGAATCCTTTTAACGTTGATTTTTTTTTCGTTTTTCCTCTATTTTATTCTGGAGCAGGCATTATTTTTAGAATACAACCGAGAAAAACGAAAAGAATCAATGGTGGAGGGGTCCTCGAGGCATTTGTGTTTTGTTCGTTTTTGAAAATTGCGACCTTGTCCAAAAAGAGCGTTTTTAACCAACTTCCAAATGAGCTACGAGGTTCTAAAATGGTCTCCAGGTACCACCTTGCAAATCCTCGAAATATTTGTCGAATCGCTTGCCAAATAATGGGAATTTCCATAAGAACTTTTTGTTTCAGGTGAATCACCCGGTATAAATGGATGGAGTTTTTAATCTTATAACAAACTAAATATGTGGTAGAAGGGGATGTTTCTGCTAGATTTACGCATTAGTGAGACTTAATTGTATAGATAGTTCTCAATGCATAAATGTTTTTAAATAAATTGGTATTTTATCCCGGCGCATCCACCATTTTTACCCTACAATACACACTTTATATTTATAGCTGAGACTACAGAAGAAAGATCAATGTGTAGATAGTCTAATCTTTAGAATATCACCTACTAAATATCTACAGGTTATTCCTTATAGAATATAATATAAAAGGGATTTTTTCCTTTCAGTTTTTTCTTCTTATTGCTATACGAAAAGTACTTTGTTTTTCCCAATAGAATTTGCGTCAGGTATTTTTCCCGTACAAATCCGTCTGTAACAGTGGGATTATCTTTGAAACGATTCTCGAATTTGCCTTATGTGTGTAGGAGTGTTGTGCATATATTGTTTGCCCTCTAAATATGCTTATTTTATAAGGAATTGAAAGCATTTTCATTTATTCTATCGATACAGAAGTCTACTGAAATTAAATTGAAAACTTGTTCTGTTTTCTACCATATTTACATTAATTTTATTCCATCAATTATGAAATAGTAAACATTGTTATATTGGCGATAAGCAATGGAATACAAAATCAATAAATTTGTTGACATTATTGTGTATTAAAATCCTAGTAAATATTGAAATACTTGATTAATTTATTCCATAATATGTATCCAAATATTGTGGACATTGTTTAATCGATACGAATTCTACTGTCGTAAACGATCACAAACACAAGAACTATCAACTAATGAATAGTGTGCTGACAGTTTAGAAGTGTTGATTGTTAACTGACCGACAAGTTGATATTTGCTCAACATATAAAGAGAAGTCTTAAGGGGATTTATTAACAATGACAATGATCAGAAATATATCAATTCGTCAATCTTTTACATTTATACATTTAAGGATTATTTATAAGGAATGATGGTTGTTTTAATTCCAGATTAATTAATTTCGAATTACAACAGACGTATGTTTGTGTACTTAGTTAATGATCAATACTGTGAGACTGTTTACTAGTTTAGTTGTCTTGTCGGCAAACAAAAGTACACGAAACTTGGCTTATCGATCGTGCGTACTCTACAGGATGTCCAACTTGTCGATGAATTATCAAAAGTTAAAACACCTTTATCTCCAAGCCTAGTTGAATGTATTTTTATCATTTTTCTACAATTTTGAAATTGTGTAAACGTTGAGATTTTAGTGCCACACCCTGTATTCGTGTCTCAAGTAAAGTGGCTCTAAAAGTAGCACAAGAATGTTTTCTCCTAGTTAACTATAAAATATTGGATGGGTGAAAATTGGTGACCTGTTAAACACTTTTTTGATTTTAGTTTAATTAGTGAAAATGGGACAATAAAATCGTCAACTTTTGTATAAATAGAACAAATAAGAAAATTGATTGTTTAAATACGTTAATTTTCCACATGATGAATTTCTAAACTGATAGTCTATTTAATGGGCAGAAAATTTAGTGAGTCTAAACAGGAATTGATCTTTCTCGTCCTAGATCTTAAGTCTTAATCTTGGAGCTACGCTTAGATCGGTATTTAACTAAATTTGTTTTTTGTGGCGGTTTGTGACGGTGTCAGAAGGTCTCTAAATTCACTTGATACGATTTTCGTTTTGCTATTAGCCTCCACCACCCGCCTAGATTATGTAAAATCACCGAGTTTCGCACTCTTCATAATTGCAAGTTTTTGTTGATGTAGTATTAGAAATGGGATAGAAAGAGATACTAAAATAACCTTTACAAAACGTTTTTATTGAATATGTAAATTTTCTAGTACACAATTCTTGTTCTTGTTGTTGGTGTAAAATTTATGCAGAGAAAGCAAGAATAAAGTACTCGGTCACGTTCACGCTCATTTTACTTTACATTAGTTTAATTTACTATACACAGTGTATGTGTCAAATTGTATCACAAATAGACATTGACGCATATTTTATCATAGTCTTGTCTCGATTCGAAATGGAATAATTCCCTATTCAACATCTAAACTTTTTTTTGTTATATATGAAGCAATAAATATCTCACTTTGGTGTGTCATAAAACTTGACGACAATGGTTTGAAGGGTAGATTTTATAAGACAAAAGTTTTCCCTTGGTATTTCTATTTCTCTCGTTCTTGTTGTTCCATGTGTATGAGTGACTGGATGATATTGAGAACAAAACGAGAATAAAAGTCGAATAAGAGACCAAACACAAATTTAAACTGTGTAAATTCAAGACCAATACTTTGCTTGTATATGGAATGTTGAACGAACACGAATAAAGGACGGAAAAAGAACAAAATTGGTTTTATTGAAAGGTCTTGACAGCGATTACTAAAGCTTGTCCCTTCAAGTCCAGTTTTATAACGATATTTACATTTTTCCCCTTGCGTTATTAATGAAACATTCACCCTTTGCAGTATTTTACGTGACAAAGTTTCTATATTAGAGGCGAAACTGTTTTATTATTAACAAATTATTTATGAAGCCGCAATTTATTCATGAATTGTGGAGCGTATTTGATTTCCGAATTCGATACAATTCTTATAAAATGGCTCCCATTAAATCCAATTGAATTTTGTTAAAGTCATACGATTTGTTGTTGTTGTTGTTTCAATATCTGTACATGATGTATCTAGGAACTTTAAGTAGTAATTTCATTATTTCTAGAGCCACATAAAAGTTTCAATTGCTTTTAAAGACCGAAATACAAAGATTCTGTGCTTTTAAACCACCAAACGAAATAGAAATACTGGCCAATCAAGCTATTAAAACTCCTACATAATGCCAAGACTAACAAAAAAAGTATTCAAAATGGTACAAGTTTCTGTTTTCTTATAAAACAAAGTTGAGGCTAATTACATGAAATTCTTACAGTATTGCTTGATTCTCTGTGTATTTTTGTAAATATAATTACAACTGGCTGTTTATTATTACGCAAGTTTCGTCTCAAGTTTCAACTTGTTGTTGTTGTTGCCGATTTTAAGATGCATTTCACGTTGTTTTGATTTTATTCCGGTATTTCTTGAATGTAGACGGTAGGAAATTGGTTTATTTAGATGGCAAATAATGGAAGCCTAAAGTTTGGATTAATTAAGCCACTAATTAGTGTTGTTAATACGAATGTATTTAGAAAATTTCCAATTCCAAAAACGAAGTAAATTCGTATTTGTTTAGAAATCTTTTCAAATAAATCATTAATAATTTCAAGTTGCTACAATTGTGATTATTAGCGTCCTTGATAAAGGAAACTTTAACCATAATGATTGCTATTGATGTTTGACCATTTGTGCTGAATATCACTATTTGGAAACGGTAAAATTATGGTAATCGACCAGTGAATTTAATATTTAGAGCTTAGGGTTGCTTTAATGAAGTTTCTTTAGACAAGTGTTGCGATTAAAGCGAATGGTTTAAAATTTCTTACCAATCAAGGAATAGAGATGATGCTGTTTCACTATCGAAAAACCTTATTTGAAATTGGTCTTTAGATATATCGACCACTCGAAATCTAGATAACCCACTCATTATATATAGTTTTGCTAGTATAATGTTTCTCAATTTTCTTACGTTGTTAGGAATTATCATAAACTTTTCCTCTCCCAAGAAAATACAAAGATTAGTGTCAATAGAATTACTTGGAAATTGAACGAAATGTGTGGTGTTTGTATTTATTGCTATTTCTGCTTATTTTCTTCAAGTTGTAGTGTATTTCTGGAATTGCAATAAATACTGTACTAGCTTCGAAACCAACTATAAAATCGAATTTTACTCTTGAATAATATCTACCAATTTATCTCATGTTTATTGAATTATTTTATAAATAGGATAGATGTGATTATTNNNNGTCTATTTAACTGTGGTGTTTAGCAAATTTGTTTAGAATCTATTCGATAATAAATATTGGTTTGATTCGATAAACTAACGGAAAACTAATCAAAGATTCGTGTATGCGTCTGGCGCATCCACCATTTTTCAACGCTCATCATTACATGACAATTTTACAAATTATCGACCATTGTTTCGTATTTTTTTTTATATATTATTTTAATTATAGGTTTATAAGAAAGGCTTGTATTTGTAGTGTGAGTGTTTGAAACGGAAGGATCAGCTTCAATTATATTTTAAATTAAAAATAGCAATGTTGTGTGGTTTCTTTTGATATCAAAAGGAGACTAGATCAAATCATTGAGAATTCAAAGAACGTATCAACATACACAGACACAGTCGCCAAAATGAAAACGTAAAAATCAAAACGTCTCCCCATCGTGTATTGTTGTCAGTTGACCCCGTTCCCTTTGAAGATTTTGTACTCTACTAACTTTTACCCTGTTTCTCCCATGTCTGTAACACTTATCCTTTTCCTTGGCATCGACAATATATACTACACTTATGTCCTTTGCTGTATCTTTTAAGTTGGAATTTATGTTTGCAATATACATAAGTTGTATTTAGCCAATCTGTATTGCGGATACAGTCATGTTACTTAGATAATTAATGCTTTTCTATTTATATAACAGTACCATTAATTTTTGATGGTTCTATCAACGTGAAACGTCTTCATTATAAACAATTCAAGTTGAATTTGTCAACGTTTTAATCTCATTTCCTTACATTTGTTATTGTAGTGCTGGTAATGCTGTTTGTTTTAAAACGTGTGCCTCACGGAAATGTAATAATCATAATCGTTAACTAAAACTTCTCTCTTCTATTATGCAAGTTGCAAACTCTTCCACCCATTGCTTGCACCTGTTCACATCTACAGTCTCTACAAATCAATTTATTGCTATATTCTGACTATATTTGCATATCTTTATTTCGTTTATTGACACCGATTAAGCTCGATAAAATTAATTCAATATTTTTCTGTGTCTATCGACGCGAACGTCATAAAGTCAATCTCCATTGCTCAGTTTCATTTCCTTTAAAACTTCAAGTATTAGGATAGTTTCTAGAATAAACTACTGAAACTGTATCTATTTAAAATTGCAAGTCAACATGAAATATATTACTCAAGTCTTTTTGAAAGTCATTTTAAAAAGAAATGCACATTTAAATTAGTTGGATGAGAATTTTATGATATGAAATCCACAGAAAGTTGAGGTGACAAATTTACGAAAAAAAGAAGAAAAAAATGAATTGGATGAGATGTAATATTCGTAAAGAAAATGAAATTTTTTACAATTTTTTCTTTTTAATTTCCCCTTATCTCTTTATCTTAAATGTAATTACGAATACATTATGGTTCTTCACAATCCCTCTATAATCCGGAGAAAGATCGGAGCTCATTATTTGAAGAAATGATGGCAATTTAAACTGAATAAAAGTATTATTAATTCATGAAGCTTAAAGTCGACGACGTACCAAAATGAATCTTTAAGTGCTGTAATGGAGGAAAATAGCCAAATCACGCACCAGCAGAGTTGGTAGTAATTAGGACAAGGAAACTGTAACTACCAATATTTATTACAACAAGTTTCAATAGAAACTCGTTCAGATTAAGAAAGAGACAATCATGATTGATAAAGACGTGAATATCTCTAGAAGCCATTTGTAGCAATCACGTTTCCATCGAAGGAATGTTGAAAATTTGACAAAAGAAGACAAATTCTAGTTTTTATTTATGTAATGCTACCCTAAATTACGCCTAGTTTCGGCTAAAATCATTGTTGAAATTTCTACCGATAACATAGTTGTGGTTTTGAGAAGAATTTGATTATTATCCAGCATGTTTATTGACAGAAACTGTGCACATTCCGGTAGTTGATGGAAGAACGAAATAAAGATATGTGGTCGTGTATCAAGTGGAAGAAATGAAAGACAACAGGTGTGGTAAAGCTCTCTTGTCATTTAGAGTTTGTGAAGAGGAAAGAATAACGAAAGTGGTTATTATGGTGTTAGGAATGATGCACCTGGCATCGAGACAATTAGAGAATTGCTTTACTTCGAATAAATTGACTTTTTTCTCTCTCTCTCTCTCTCCCTTTTGTTTATTACATAGTTAGTCGTTATTTCAACTACGTAAACTCAATTAGTTATTCGATTCAAACAAGATAAAAAGTATTTCTTTTTGTGATGATGGAATGAATTTAACTTGATTATAATTGTAGCGACGAATTCAAATATTAGTAGGATAGTTTAATTGAGTTTTTTTTTCAATCTTGAATTGTAGAATGTGAAAGCCAACAATTATCCTGAAAATTTCATTCTTTCTTTATAGAGTCATAATGTAGCACGCCGACAATTTTTAAAGAATAGAGACAGATATTTTATTTCGTATTTGAGCAATAAATTTAAACTTTATTACTCGCCCTATAAGCTTTTTTATTCTTGATTTAGTACTAGGTGTATTTACGTAATAATCTAGAGATTGAACAAATTATTCCATTAGAATCATATTTTTTTCCCTCCACTTCCAGGAGATTGTAATTTTAGAGCAAGCCACAAGCCGGAATGGAAATAGTTGTGGAAAATTGTTGTTGAAATGTCGGCCATGTGTAGTAAAAAGATTCAAACAATGCTCCAACTATAATAGCGTTGAGAGAAATTTGATCAATAATGAAATTTCAGATTAGCATCATAATTTAGTCGTTTTGTTCTATTTATTGATTTTAATCATTTACTACAGAAGGATTTTTCTTTATTCTTTCCATCCATAAGCTAATCGAATCAATCTAAACATTGTTCTTTCAATTATAGCACCACTCTTTCATCATTCAATCTTGTGCGCTTGAAGGATTTTCATTCTGTTAAGCTGTCATTGGTTCGGGTCGTAATTTCTCTCGTAAAGCTTTGACTTTTAATGGGTGCTCTTCGTTTATTTAGTATCAAGTATTAAAAGAGTAATTTGGGCGTATCTAATACTTAAACAGACTTCAAAAGACTTGTTATGGAAGCTTCTTATTTGAGAATTTGATTTATCTTTAGTAATTAGCAGGTAGTTTACTCTTAATTATACATGTTTTATCACGATAATTAGTTTTTATAATTTTTAAAATAAACATGTAAATGTGAAGAAAACTAACAACGATTAATAATAGAAATATCATTGAGCAAAGACCTTTTCCATGGCTTTCGGTAGAGATATCTAAAGACAGTTGCAAACTTGATAAGACTTTATTGAACAACTTTACTTTCATAAAGAGCTTTTCAGATATCATTATCATTCCAAACAAGTTAACGCAATTTATTGTTGTCAACTTAACCACCAACCACCAACCACCCATTACTGTTTAATTGTTCAAAACAAAAACAATTTTCAAATAAATTTTATCATTAATTATTAATTTATTTAATGATGGACTTGTCAAAATTAATAATATATAAACATCTACATACAAATATCTATGTCAATCTTTGTGAATTTGTGATAAACTTGTATATAAAGTTTATGTTGTCTCAACATCCATAAAATGACTCCATGAAGTTTGATAGGCTGGTAATCCAATTATGTTTGTGTAGTGTAAGATTGCCAAACTGATATTAGAGCTTGATACTTTACAATTTCACGCTACTCAAGTTACAAGAAACGGGGCGACAGAAAAAAAAAACAGAAAAATTATGAAATAATCAACGAGTGCAATCATTATAAATTCGATTAGTATTCCCAGATCTTTGATGATTTTATAAATTATGACTACAGTAAGGATTATTTGATTTTCAATTAAATTTAATTTAATTTATTAATAAATTTCAATACAGGTACTTGTTTTCCGTTTTAATTATCAATAATTTGATGTTTGAATAGTTGACAGGTTAATTTCGTAATGGTTTAACTAATTAACGTTCAAAATTGCCTGTCACTATGAAATGATGGACAACAGAGCTTTCGAAATGTTTTTGAACCCCAAGGCGCCTTATTTTTGCAGTTTTGAAGAATTTAACCACTAGATCGTATTCTGTAACTTTTCAGTGATAATCTCTATCCACAGCGCCATTTTTTGTCTTTGCTTTCTTAATAATCTATCGTTGAAGGCGTTTTTTTGCTAATCTCCTTCTTGGATGGTTGCCAAGTTACAGAATGTACTCTTTTTATTAATTTTCGCTTAAACTTGGATGCAATTAATTGTAAATAATTTATATGACTCATTAAACGAATTGAGTAGTGTAATAATTTATACGGAGGACATCGTCAAATCAACGTCTAAACAATTTATTTATCAACCAATTAATTAATTGACTAATTAATAATTGAGAAGCCTTTGAGTGAATTACTAATTTAGAAACGTTTGAAAATACCCCATGAAAAAGTTGCCAGTGTTTATTCGACTGATGGACATATAATTAATAAGGGCTCGATTGGAAAAATCACTATTTGTTCATAAAATTCTTGTCGAGTTTCTAATTATAACCGCTTCGTCTACTATTTGTTTCATTTAATTTGATAGATATGGAATTATTTGTTGAAATATTGTAGCATTTTAGAATGCCGTAACAATAAAGTAATATAATGATGGTCGTAATGTTGGCCAAAACATTACAATATGACCCTCATACTTTGTATATTATACTCTAGAATCAAATTAGAATAGGTATAAAATTTTATGAGAAATTCACCAGATACCTTCATACAACCGTTCACTTGTACAGTAAATAATAATAATAATAACGGATAGATTATCGACTATACTAGGTATTCGTTAAAATATTCAATTTCAACCGGAAATTTACGTCCTCAAATAAATTCATCTATATTACGGTTAAAATAAATTTCTAGTTTCTGTTTTATTAAAATCGAATTTGTATTTCTACATAACCTCAAGATATTGTTTGATTTAAAGAATTCTTGTAAATCCAATTTCAGGATTGCATTGTAAAATTTTTACATGGAAACCAAATTGTTTGAGACACAATGCACTTATATTATGAGTTTAATTCGTTTTAAGCAAATTCTGGTTCCATAATAATCATACATGAGAATTCAGAAATTCGCCTTCTACTTGCTTGTAGAATTTACCTGTTATTTCTTTCTTCTATTGTTATTCCACTATTTGAGAACAATAATAATAATAGTACTTGTTTCAACTGGAAAAGTTACTAGTTTATATTGTACTGCAATAATGCATATACAATTGTAATAATGGTGGTAAAGTTGTTATTAGTGGATGGAATTTAGTGTGAAATTAAAGATATAATCTACAATGAAATATTTCAGTTTGCAACTCAATGTATTGACTTTAATTTTAAAATTATTGTCCACAACAGTGGGGTGAGTTGTGTGTTTAATTTGTGAAACTTTACAAATCGAATATTTGAATGAATTTGAGCGTATAACCAAACCCAAAAAACTCTATTTTTTGTTGTATATACCAAAACGGACTGCAATGTTGTAAAGTTGTAATCGTAAACAACACAATTTCCAGTATAAAGATGGATAAAGCACGAAACGGTAAAGGTAAAGTAAACACTACTTCTTCTATTGTTGAAAATCGGCCGTGACCTGTAAGAATCGCTGATAAAATTAAATAACTTGATCCAGTGGCGGACTGGCAAACTTTTTCGGCCCGGGCAATTTCTATAAAAATCAGCCCTCGGTAAAACAGTAATAATCATTTTTAGTATTAGTACTTTTTTATTTATTATGGAGGCAA
>JAZBGW010000946.1:1314-19034 GCA_037464815.1 Mylabris variabilis
TAAGTTTATTGTTTGCGAAGGAACATTTCAAGAACTGATATGTGTATTTGGTTATTTATATTATTAGGTTTTTGCGTGCTTATAATAAATTTCATTGACCAGATTCCCTTTATCAGATTCTATTAAGTCCTAGTTAATTTAATCCGTAAAGCACGACCCTTAATACTAATGACTTGACGCTCTGTTACTTGACAAGCACAACCAAGTCTGAAAGTATTTTAGGAAATGATAAAGAATTTCATAGCTATTGACTTTTATCAAGTTACTCGTTGTAGCAAATGAAGAATTCTCCGCATAAATCCTCCTTTTACAATATGGAATAAATACAGTAGCGGAAACGTGGACTGATTTCCACCATTTCCGTTTTACTTCCAACTCCACTTCTTCCTGTCTCTATCCTCTACGTTGTGGTCAAGCTAACCACACTGTTAAAAGCTTTAATGGATCGCTTTGATGTTAACAACAGTAATAGGCACCTATTTTCAGAATTTCTGATAAAAAATTCCACCAGAAAAAAAATGAGACCGGCCGTCTGTACATAAATTTTACATTAAAAGCAATGGTTATGTTAATGGACTGGTGACCTATTAAATTAATTCTCCTAGGACCAAATGAATTTTCGCTTTACCCATTACTATCTCAAGATATTCTTCTTGGTACAATTGTCGAGTAATTTTCTCTTAGTTATATTTCACGTTCGTTACGCCAAAATAAACCTTAAAAGGTTCAACGACTAGAGGGATTTGAGAATCAACTACGAAATTATTAAGGGGGATTCTTCCTTGAGACTTTTCAACCAGTTTAAAAATTACCCACCACCCTACTAAAAAAAAAATATTTATAATATACGTGATTTTTCACAGAGTGATGGGAACCTGTAACAAAATGCAAATATCAGTTCGCAGGCTTTTTTTTCAATTTTTAATTTCATCCATGTGAATAAATCGAAAACTTTCATACCAACGGAGTTTTCTTTCATTCCGGTTTCTTAAATTGTTGTTGAGAAACTTGAAAACTTGGCAAATTAAATTTTAATATCTCAGCAACAAAACGGCTAAACTTTGAATGAATCAACAAAAACAGAGAGAAAAAAAAACAAGTAAATGGTTAAAGTTCCTCAACAATAAGCCTTTCTGCTACTCTTTAGCCGTGAAACAATAGAAACTTCATATTTGCGTGAAACAAATAGAATTAAAAAAAAATCGAAGATCGCTTTTGTATTCTTGGAAACATGAAAATAGGTATAAAATTTTATTTCGAGTTTATTTTATTACAACCGTAACATCGTTTTATTATCATCATCATCATCACAATTATCCCGGTTTATTTTATTTTCTACAATTAGTGGGGATTTTTCTTACAATTGGCCTGGGGTGTTGTTACGTAGTATTAACTAACCCCTCACCTGTTCGTTATATTGAAATTGTATGTGTATATATACATATGATGTTATAGATTAGATTTGTGAAGCGCGCATGCCGTTTTCCACAAGGTTTTCAGCAGAGCTGAGCTTTCGCATTTCAGCAGTAAGCTTTCAGCTACTAATATACGCGAACGTTCCTTATATATTTATCCCCATCTCACTATATATTTATGTTACGTTTTTTTAGGACTACAATATGTATACGATTTATTGTAAAAGAAAATATTGTTGTGTTTTTGTGTAGTGTTGTGAATCCTCAATGTGGTGTTAAAGATGCAATTTTTCTAAATAAAAAAATAAAATATCGTCATGAAATTTATGAATAGAAAATAATGAGAAGTAATCAATTTCAGTTTGTCTACAATTAGAGATAATGAGCTTATAATAATAATAATAATTGTTGAAATGTTTCGAGTCTATCAAGAGATTGTTTTAGTTTAAAAGTAGACTCAATGCAAACTTTTTTTTCTCGACTTGATGAATGTTGCATTGGAGTTTTCAATTTTCTTTCTTCCCTAGAAAGTCGTTGGTTTTGTTTCAATATGGGGGTGGCGGTTTTCCTCCCTATCTGAAGAAATCTGACGGAAATGACATGCGATAAATCGGTTTTATTAATGATGTTTACTTGTGAACGGCCACCAATAATGGTGATCTAAATGCGGTGAAGTGAATGATAAAAACAATTGGTAGCCTTTTTTCGTTTAGTTTTTGTTTTAAAGAAAATTTCGCTCTTATAATTTAAATAAACGCAATTGAATTATAAAGTTTGAATTGGTAAAATGTAATTTTTAAATTCCACCCACTTTTTAGCAGACTTATGAAATTAATTGCCAATTTGCTTTGAATAAGTATCTACTAAAGTCAGAGTATTAAACTTTCAGACAAGTGGCATTTCAGTTTTCAATTTCCTCTTCTTAATTGATTGTACCTTAGTGTGATTTTCGCTGAAAGTTGTAAAGCTCTTCAAAATTGTCACAATAAATCGTACACTTATCTCTTAAGATATATCTTTTAAAGCTTGTATCTGGTAATAATGCACTTACCACCAACCCCCTTCTTTACTCTGTGCTTTTTTCTTTCTCTCTCCCTTGAGCAGATACTGAGTTGATAATAAAACGACATCAAATCAGTTTCTATAGTTTTTCCAAAGGATGTTGTTGACGACATATTCAGCCGCCACATTGGGGAAATACAAGTGTGTTACATTATTCTTTAAATAAGTAGTCTCGAGGCGAGTGTGTTCACTCTCCGATTCGGGTAAATATTGATTAGTCCGACCCATTTTCTGTCATCGCCTGTTACATACCGACCCCAATGGGCTGCTACGTTTCTGCCCCTTTGATGCCAAATATACGACAAATTATATAGTTACACATATCGGTCGTTTTGGGATCAAGTAAATGGCTTAAAATTTCCGATAAATTCCATCATTCATAGTGGTCACCGCAGAAATATTGCAATATTACAATTCTACATGATTGAAACAACCTCAGGCATTTCAATAACAATGTCGTATACTGTTAGATTCGAACCGTATCGTGATTATTATTCAGTTATGTAGCTTGTTATCTCGGTCTTAAATGTTAGTTTCATCCGTTAAAAGAATCAATTAATTTGAGAGAATGATCTGGATTGAATTAATTGTTGTTTAAACATGAATTAGTTGATAATTTATTAAAGACTTGAATTAAAAATTTGTTTATTTGAAGAACTTGTTTATTTGAAGATTGTTTGTTTACCACATGGTCCAACCAAGCAACAATAACAACAACGGAAGCTCCGACATGGACTCTCTTGAGGACATGTTGCGGAAGGTAAAGTTAATCAGCGGAAAAACCCATCGAAATTATCCTGATTTATCAAAATATCTTTTATAAATTGTGTTTTTGACATATTTTCGTAGTAAAGCGTACATCCGTGTTTAGATGACGTTTTTCCTAAGCATTTGTATGAATTGACATGTTCTATATCACGAGAATCCCTTCGGAATTGTCAACGTGCTTGTTATTTATGGTACCATTGCGGATATTGTACGCATAGTATACGCACAAACGTTATGCAAGAGTTAAAAGAAACATCCATTTACCAATCATACAATGGACAGTTGGCGAAATTTGCACCATCTCGTTATTTATTTGTTTCAAAAATGAAACAAATCATCAACTCATTTGATGGCATAATAAATATGTAAATAGACTCGTTACGTAAATTTGATATTTCTGTGGAAAATCCCTAATCAAATCGTATTTTAATTTTGACTTTTATTGAAAATATAATCAACATTGTTGGTGGATGTTTATTATAGTGTTGGGATTAAATTTTTCTGCTAGAAAAATTCATATCCGTCTCATCAGACAAAAGCAGACTTTTTGAAGATATATATTCAAGACGTGTTTATTGAAGCAAAAACTCGTCAACTTGTCTCAGCTTTTGTAACTTTCTTTTTCCCCATTTCTTTATTTCTCATTTAAAACTGTAGAATTTCATCCAAAAGACGTATAATAAATTAAAACGACGCCGACGACAGATTAGAATTTGAGTAGTTGGCAATTTTTGTATATCCACTTTTAAATTCATTTGAAGATTAAAGCTTTTATCTTATTTGAATCTTCAACAGTAATCTCGGATTGTTTTGTTTCATCGTGTATCTAAAGAGATGGGGAGCTTTAAGCTTTACGAACTGGAGCAACTTTTGTACGTGCTGTGGAAATCAAAGAGTTTTTCTACTAACATTATTACTACAACTACCACTATACATCTACACTACTACACCACCACCACTACCACCGTCGTCGTCGTCGTTGTTGAGTTTTCGTTATAAACAGACGCAACATGTGGTTAGTAAAGCTCGCGAATCACATTCGTGTGTAAACCTTACCTGTACGGAACATCTATACGAAAATCTTAGCCCGTTTTTCTCCCAACTACCCTACCTGTTATTATACAGGTGGGTTTAAATTAGTTTCTATGGATTTTATTGCAATTGTGATTAATTATGAGCGAATCCCACATCCTACAGTTTATGCCTCTGGTGTTGATGACATCCCAAACAGGTGTTGTCATGTTTTATTGGGCTTTATTGCCGAAGTATCAACACCACCTGTTCCCATCCTAGTACATTTCTAAATTATATAAAATGATATATCGCTATCATAGTTTCTTTTATTACTCTTCCACGTATCAAAACATTCAAACGAATATTAATTAAACGACAATATTGAAACTGTTCTCCCTTACCGATCCAATTATATAAAACAAACAATCCTGAAGCTATATCAAACACAGAAATACAAGGATAATTTAAGTTCCGCCATCTGGTTGTTACTAGGTAAACATACCAAATTTATTTGTAGATGTCGTTGTAAACCATCCTGAAAGCTCCCTGAAACTATTTGAACAAAAACATGAATGTTTTGTTTCAGTATTTTTGAAATTCTAATAAGCCCTTATTTGTAATGCAATTTCTTATCTTTTGTTATTGTAGCTTTCCGAATTGGAACAAAGAGTTCTGGAGGCGGAAAGTCGTGCTGAAGAAGCTGAGGATAAGGTAAGAGGAAAATCGATTCATCTTTGGAAAATGAGCTTTTTTGAAAAATAAAATTAAACTATACTATATTATAGTGAGGGGTTTTTGACGCTACAGTTGCATAGCAACCATATTCACTTTCGCTATCGTAAAGGGCTATTGATTATTTTCCGTCTCGACGCTGGCGGCCCGACATGGCGTCTTTCAGCTGACAGAAAAACAGAGAGAATCGCGCGCGATACATTTTTATTTTTCAGTCTTTCATTTATCTTTTATTTATTTATCTACATAAGAATAAATCGCTGGTTTGTTTCGGGAACAATTTCTAGGTATAATGTAAGTTGATTTTTCTATTGAATATTTATTATCATCCTATTACTTCTAGATTATAGCAAGGAATACAATTTGTTAAAGAACTATTAATAGTTAAAAAATACTAAAAAACATTTAATAACTCTGTCACAATTGCTATACTCTTGAAAACTTGAATTTTTCGTCATATTTTTGTTCCTCCAATATTTTGGGGCACGTGTTTAAATGTCAGGTTGGCTCAATAATAAAAAGTCTCAGATCTCAACTTCAGTTCCAAATATCCAGATTTTATTACCAAAATATATTTTTTACTAAATCATAAAAGAATACCCTGTTTGTATAATTAATTGTTTCGTTAGTTGACTAAATGGGCAAACATGTGAGTCATTTATATTTCTCAGCTGGTAAAAAAGGGGAGCATTAAAAAGCCCCCTATTTATATCACATGACATCCGTTCAAATCCGTTGAGTTGTTTTCCATATTGACAATCTGTAAAAGTATCGATACTTTTATATTCGTTCACTGTACTTGTTTCTTTTTGTAGACTGTATGTCTTCTAACATTTTTTTTTTGTTTTAATTTTTATTACAATTAAAAGCTGGCCGATATTTGTTCTCAACTCCCCTTCTAAGTGTGTGCCCCATCAGATTTTTAGAATCCTTTCATGAAACTGTTCTTTGTTTGTGCCAGTCGGACTGTAGCAATTGGGGGATAGGGTGAAAATAGTGAGGGGATATTGTTGGTGGATGGTATTTTCCCCTCTTCGACAGTGTGCGGGGAAGTTGGGTGACAAGTCGTCGGGACGCTGTGGCGCCCGAAATACATTTTTAGACGTACACCGACTGCACAAGTAGTTACACATTTTCTATTTAGACTTATTAGTGTGTTTAAAGATATTGCAAACAAAATGGCGAATTTTGGTAAAATTTTCTAATCTCTAATCAAATATTTTATTGTTTTTTTTAAACAATTTTACAGGTGCGAATAATGGAACAAAAGCTAGCATGGTCGCAACAGAGTGACCCGAACAATATACAGATCCATCGTTTAGAAGGTGAAGTTGAAGAACAACGTCAATTACGTCTGCATGATGCTCGTCAAGTAGAAGCAAAAGCGGCACGCATCAAAGAATGGGTAACAAATAAATTGCGTGAATTAGAACAACAAAATCAAACGTTACGCGAACAAAACATCAAGTGCAATCAACAATTAGAACTACTTCGGAATCATTTAGCATTAGCTGATCGAAGACGTTCAGAAAGTTGTTCACCGGAACCGCGACATTTAACAACAAATACAACTACCTCATCGACAAGGAGTACGAAACATCGTCGCCATCAATCTGTGTGTTTATCAAGTAATTTTGAACCGACTATACCAAGTAATTTAGTTACGAGTGTTAATTTTGGAACAAGCAATTCAAGTATGGATCCATTGACTGATGAATTAAGAGCAGCTGTTGACAATCTCAGTATAGGTGGTCGGGTACCTAGTAGTAGTGCATCCGATCCGGATTTAGCGCACGATTATGCTGAAATTTATACACCAAGTAGAGAAAAAGTACCATGGCCAAGAGCACCAACACCACCAATTCATCGGTTTCCCAGTTGGGAAGATCGTATCTATCAAGTAAGTACATTAAATATTTAAATTTCTATAAATTATAATATGAAAAATATTAATTAGGTGGCAGCTGATGGATTAACATTAACTGGAACAACACCAAGCGATATTGGTCCGGAACAGGCAGGCTATCAAGATATACCTGTACCAGTTTATGCAACTGTTAAAGGTCGAGCTAGTCAAATTAGATCAATACCATTCACTGGTGATTCATCGGATGATTCCAGTGATGGTGAAGGCAATAATACTGCAGCCATTGATGGTAATAATACTCATAGTCGTAGTTCAGGTGATACTTCTGGTTCAAGTCCTGGTAAACGTACAGCATCTAGTAGTAGTGGTTCACCAAGTAAAAGTAAAACTCGAGGTTAGTAATTTTGATGATTTTTTTATTATAAAGAAATTAATAGAAATACGAATATCATAAAATTAATATTGACATCAAGGCGTTTCAGATACATCCTTTGAATCGGGCATGTCTGATGATTATGCAGTACCACCGGATGCAATAAGTTGTGATACAACTAGTCTAGAATCATCAATGTTACTTCGAACATCATATTTAGATAGTCCAAAACGTATAGAAAGTTTAGAAAAGAGCGGTTCATTAGCGAAATTAGGTGGTAAATTAAAAACGTGGCGTAAAAAATGGTTTGTATTGAAGAATGGTGTATTAACTTATTATAAAAGTCAAAATGATGTTAATCGAAAACCACAAGGACAAATTCTATTAGATGAAGTATGTAAAATAACACGCGCTGAAGGATCAAATACATTCGAAATTGATACTGGAAGGAAAACATATTATTTAACAGCAGATTCAATAACAGCTATGGAAGATTGGGTGAGAATCTTGCAAAATGTACAACGTAGAAATGCAACAAAATTACTGTTGAGTAAAGAAGAGAACAAACCATCCGTTCAAGGATGGTTAACAAAAGTTAAAAACGGCCATGCGAAGAAATGTTGGTGTGTTCTAATTGGAAAGATGTTTTTGTATTTCAAATCACCAACTGATACTGTTAGTTTTTAATTATTATTATTATCAAATATTATAATAATTATAAATTTGTAGACGCCAGCTGGTCAGATTAATATGCGAGATGCTCGTGTTGAAGAAGTTGAACATTTATCGGATTCAGACTCTGAAGAACGTGATGCTGAACAACCCGATCTTACTATAGGAATATTTCCATCAGATCAAGGACCTACGTATTTATTATGTTTAGGAAAACAAGTACTATTTATAGTTTTCTCTTATAAATTATAAATTTAATTAATTTTTGTTCGAATTAAGGAGAAGGATTCATGGTTGTATCATTTAACTGTAGCTAGTGGTGGTGGGCCAAGTACTGGCACACAATATGAACAATTAATACATAAATTAATGGAGGTTGATGGTGATTCGAATTGTGTACTATGGCGACATCCAGTACTTTTACATGTGCCTTGTACTAAAGACGGTGCGATTCCGTCATATTTCCCTTTAACAACATTACCAAATGAAACACTACAGGTTGGTCGACAATTTTTCGATTTATTTACTAATCTATTTAAATATAATTGTTCCAACAGGCTGAAGCAATAAAATTATTTAAATGTTTACAATTGTTTATGTCGGCGGCTGTTGATCAAGCCGGTATTGATTATCATGTTGTATTAGCACAGAATGCATTACAACAATGTTTAGATATGCCTGAACTTCAAGCTGAATTAATTTGTGCTTTAATTAAACAAACAAGTAAAAGTTCCCCATTACCGAAATTAGGAGTCCAGGTATCTACACAAAAATTATTAAAGAAAAGTGTAAGTGTGCTTTTTATATTTAGTTTTTATGGTTTATTTTAATGAGAAAACATTTGAAAAATGTATAAATTATAATTAGTTTTTCTTTGGCAAGCTATCTAGAACTTTTTCACTCAATTATTTTCAATAATTTATGAAATTCATGATCATACAATCATTTTAGTGACACAATTGATTTTGTGAGTGGACTTTTTTTATAGAATTATTGTGTGCATGAAAGAGCAATTTTGTTTCTTCTACAAAGTTAGCCCCTTTCTATTATTCCCCTTTCACAAGAATGTTGGTGTTTCAATTATTTTTGCAAATTACTTTCGAATCCTTTGAATGTTCCTTAGAACTATTTTTTTAGAATAGTTTAGAAAGTGCTTATGTGTGCATCTTTCAAAATCAGATTGAATTTACACACTCACACACACATTTTTACACAATAATTCACAAATATAACTTCAATCAATTAAAACTCTCATCATCTATTTTATTATTATCTTTATCATTATGTTCATAGATAAATAATTAAAATTATAAAAAAATAGATGAATTTACAAAATGTGTGTTTAAAAGAAACACCAAAATTCTTTTCAGCAACTACTACTTTGTGCTACACAAAGTTTATTCACCTGTGAAACAACACCAAGTATAAATAGTACATCTGATCAACAAATTGCATCTTCAAATATACAGGCTGTACAAGAGGAGAAGTATAAAGAACATAAAGAGTGCTATAAAGAACATAAGGATCATAAAGGACCACCAACGTATACGTTATTACAAGGCTGGCAACTATTAGCATTAGCTGTTAGTTTATTTGTACCGAAATCATCGAGATTATTATGGTTTTTAAAATTACATCTACAAAGAAATGCTGATAATCGTACAGAATGTGGAAAATATGCTGCTTATTGTGAACGTGCCCTAGAACGTACGATTCTAACCGGTATTTTCATTTTTTTTTGTCTTCTAAATAATCAATTTTTGATTGTAATCTTTAATAATTTAGGTGGACGAGAATTGAAGCCATCACGAATGGAAGTTTTGAGTATTTTATTGAAAAATCCCCAACACCATTCATTGCCCCATTCGATGCCGGTTCATCTTCTAAATGGCACTTATCATATAACAAGTTTTGATGGTTCAACAACAATTAAAGAATTCCAAGATAGTTTAGCTCATGAAATTTGTTGTCGTACAAATAATGGTTTTGCAATATTCAGTGATGATCCAATTGAAAAAGATTTAGAGCACACATTAGATCCGAATGCAAAATTGTGCGATTTGATCTCGAAATGGGAAATTGCACTCCGTGAAAAAGGTTTAGGGAAATTTGAGAATAGTAAAGTAATTCGATTAACATACAAGAATCGATTGTGGTGGAAGAATAGTGCACGATTAGAAACAGATAAAGAACGTTTATTATTATGTTATCAAGTCAATAAACAAATCGTATCAGGGCGGTTTCCATTAAGTCGTGAATTAGCATTAGAATTGGCAGCATTGATGGCACAATTAGATATGGGTGATTGTTCATTTGGTGGTTCGAAAAGTTTAAATAATACATTAAGTAGTCAAGGAACATCAAATCGTCATCAGAGTCCACAATCGAATAATGGTACTTTTAGTCCACCTACGGCTGTACAAAATTCAAATACATTAAATGCTCTACATAATGTTCATGGGATATTAACAGCTCATTCTAATCAAGCTTTAACAGCTATCGATAAATTTTATCCATACCGATATCGTGATCAATTAACACAAGACGGTTTGACTGAATTACAAGCGAAATTATTGGAAAAATGGCGTGGTTTAAAAGGGCGAACTCAACTTGATTGTGTACGAATTTATTTGACATGTACGAGAAAGTGGCCGTTTTTTGGAGCTACACTTTTTCAGGTTTGTTTTGCAATATCTAAAACATCAACCAATTAATCAAATTGAATTATTTTTTTAAAGGCTAAATTACGACAACATGATTCACCAATGATCTGGTTGGCTGTAAATGAAGACTCGATAACAATATTAGATTTAGCAACAATGCAACAAAGAGTTCGTTATCCATACACTAATGTATTAACATTTGGTGGTTGTCAAGAGGATTTTATGTTAGTTGTAACACAGAATGATCAACAACCATCACAAAAATTAATTTTTGCCATGAGTAAACCAAAAATATTGGAATTAACATTATTAATTGCCGATTATATGAATTTATTAATGAATAATCCAGGAACACCATTATTAGGTACATTAAGTCGCGGTACAATGGTATCAGTAAATCAATCTGTCGTTAATCAAACAATAACAAATCAAAGTCAACCGGATATATTGAAATCAACACCGGATCATGGTGTACAAAGAACGGATTCAAAACGGAGAACACATGTGGATTCTGGATTAGCGTGATAAAAAGAAAACGTATAAGGAATAATAAAAATAATACCCAGTTGCCATAACCGTGCAGCAATTTTAATTTGTGATTTTTTTCTACAATTAGACAACTGTTGTAGCTTTTTATGTGCCAGATTGTATGAGTCGCGTGTATATAGATTTTACGTAATTATCGTACGAACACTAGAATGAATGAATGTGTAAATAATTATTAGTAGATAATTAATTTCTAAGTCTGTCTTTCTTTTTAGTAGATGATTTTAAATAATTTGACGAATGAAAGTGTTGCAATTTCCCAAATATTTTTTCTTTTGGTTGTTACTTTTAATTATAACAAAGAAAATGTTTGCAATCTATTTTCATTTTATATTAATTGAAGTAATAATTGTGGTTTACTAGTCTTTTTTACCTAAAAACATAAAAATATATCAAAATGTGTGTATGTCTGACAATAGTTACCATTTTGAGATTTTTTAACAAAAGAAACGATGGAATTGATCAGTCGATTCCAACGTTATTTCTGTAATCAATCTGATTAGTGATAATTTTTGCATATAAATTTGATATAATTGATTTTTTTTAACTTATTATTTATACAAATAAATCGATTTGAAATAAAAACTTATTATTTCCCGCTTGACTTCCTACTAAAGTGTAAACTTTTCTTTTTGTCTAAATTGGCTAAAACGTGCTTCTTTCAAAGAAAAAAAAACACAAAACACATTAAATTTGAACAATGAGGCAACGATTCCGTGTTTTAACATAAACATTTAAAAATCTTGTTGAAAATTGATCATTTTTTTTTCAAATCTATTAAATTCAAAATTTTTAGTGAGAACAAGCAGGAAAACCTGAATTTAACCTGACATGTGGGTTATCGAAATAATGTAGTGATGCGACAGGAAGGCTAGGATGAATGAAAAAAAATAATGTAATAATTACAAATAAATGTTTTCATGTTTATTCCTGACTGGCGTCAACATTTTCAGTTTGTAATCCCTTGAATGTGGCCACAGGCACGTAAGTTACTAACGTAAAAAGCTTATTAACAGAATCTTCATCATCGTTTCTTCTGCGAGATAAACGTACCCGAATCCTGAACGGTACGTTCCTACAAATAACAATAAACAATAGTTAAATTTCATAATAAATTAACAAGACAACGAACCTTATTCCTTTCGACCAGAGCTGTTTATTCAAACGAGTATCTATCCGAACGTCGGGTGTACCCATTTGTAGCTCGGCAAATTTCCGAATTTCTTTAATAGCACGTGGAGCACGTTTTTTAAAACTAATACCATGTAAACGTTTATGCAAATTCACGGTATATTCACGGGTCACGACCTCGTTGATGGCAGATTTGCCTTTTTTCTCACCCTTTTGTTTAGCCATTATACCTGAAACATTGCAACATAACCTCGCTTTTACTACAAAACAAAAAACAATCGATAGCAATTAAAATGTATCAAACTATAATTTAATTCTTATTCACAATAATGTATAAAAGGGTGTTTTACAGTTTAATTTGAATTATTTTAGAGGATGATTGAGATTTTTTGATAAAAATGATAAAATTACATACCACAGGCTTGGATGTCAAACACTAAAAGAATGACTGTCAAATAATTTTTGACAGAATAGACCTTGTCGATAATGCAGTTTGCGTTATTTATGGTAACAACTTTAGCTACTGCTTAGTAGGTAGCGCTATTTAACAATGAGAAAGACATTTATCAATACATTTTAATTATTAAGCCGACCTTCTTCTAAAATAATTGCAAATCAATCAAAATGATTAAAAAAAAGTGTAGCGTCACGGTAAAGTCCATTGTCGTTCAATGAATATAATCTTGTTTTGTGCAAAACTTTATCTACTGCCCAACAGATGACGCTGATTAAAAATTGAAAAAGCGGGATATACAAATTCAATTTAATGCCGGCATTTTATCGGTTAAACTTATTCCCCCAAAAATAGTTGTGAATGAATCAAAATGATGATAAAAAAATGTGTAGCGCAATGATAAGGGTCCATTGTGATTAGGTCAATGAAATACAGTTTTTGGTTATTTTTCGATTGAAATTTAATTGGATGGATATGAAATTGTATTAGATTTGTTCAATCGTTTAAAACATGTGGAGAGTAAAGAAATAGCGGATGCGTCATTCATTCCAAGTGAAGAACATCCATTATACGCCCGTATAGCGTTAAATGGCCTATAAATTGATGCTCCCTTTACCCATCATCAACAGTCTAGTCAGATATCGAGATGTTGCAGTTATCATTAGAAAAATAAATGGAAAATTATCAAAATTTAAACTACATAGAAATTATTGTTGTTGAGAATGTCCAATTGCCACTTGGTTGTCCTAGATAATAGGTATACCGTGCTACTTGGCTCTTGTATGTGTATATAAAAATATGAATGTTGTTACGTGTAAAAACAACTCTAATGTTTTATTTTCAAGGTTAAGACTTCTTTTTTTTATGTAAAGATATCCACACGCACACACGCACTTTATGTATGTATGTGCGTTAGATAATTTCTAAATTGAATGTAGTACCGGCATCTGGTTGGGGCGAAGCGCGACGTTGCTTGTTGGCTGGTTAAAAATTTCGGCGTTTACCCGCCCGTTCCCCTCTACCAAAAAATTTCTCTCTGCTATCCTCATCTAACGCACACGGAATTTTCTAAATCTAATCCAAATGGGTTAAAATATATCTATCGTTATTCACTGTTGTTGTTGTTGTTGTTATTGTTGTTGCTGTTGTTCCGCGGCTTGCATACAACGCATTGCATGTCCTCTAAAGGTCCTCTAAAAAGTTAGGTCATTGAATTTGGACCCTTGTCCTTCAACAGTCGCGACCGCGTTGTTGCTTGCATTCGGCAGAGCATTGGCCTCCACCAAACACACATACACATACACATAATATTATAACCCTACTCGACTGTACCTCCTCGTCCTCCACTACCTCCTTGTCGACGACTTGTTTACTCACGCACCAGACAACATCCACCAGACCTCCATGTCTTCCGTCTTATTTATTACATACACACACACACACACACATAAACACATGCGTCTATATGCATATGTACATGGATGTGGACTATACGATAAGGCGCCTGCTATTTTTGAAAACGCCATAATAAGTGCTAATTTTGGACCACCTATATACGGTACCTATCAAAAAAATCACAATTGTCGAATTGAAAAGCAGAATGAGGCCAGGGTGTTATTATCAAGGCTTGCAGGATTACAATCAAACGTTTGTTAATTAAAATGTTTATAAAAATACAAAAACAAAAAAAACACGATAATTACAATAATTTTAAAATAGAAAAAATAACGAACGAAAACTAGATTCGCATGCCGGTTCAAAATATTAACATTCAAAATTAGATTAGCGTTTAAATAATTTAAATTTTTATAGTTATATTATGTAGAAAGTTGTTGAACAAGCGGATAAAATACTTTGCGAAAAGTTCATTGGACCCATTTTTTTGTGTGTGTTTATAAAAGTTCACGCACACGATATATTCGTATACGCATAAATATGCGACTATTTGAATGGGTCTTATTTATAAATCCACATCGCCATCTAAAACCTACGTATACATTAAGAAACGGCTCGAAATATAGAAGCAACAACACTCTGTAGAACTACCTAGTAATCTACTTTTTTTTGACGAATTTCGGCATTTCCTAATTAGTCTAAATCTAGTCGATTTTTGTTATTATACTTCGGATAAATCAAGACTGTACTTTTAGTTAAATTTATCTTTTATTTATTTTTATATCACTACCTTTACAAATATTTATTTCGTCGTTTTTTTCCACAGTTTTTCATGTCTGTTTGCTTGGAGGTCTTGGATCATAAGATACATGGTGCCAAGATTGCTTATGCACATGCATTAGCTAGTAAATAGAAGGTTATTGGCCTCAGCAAACCAAACTCAAGTTAAGCCCAACGATTCTAATTTATATATTTTTCCAAAAATTATTATTATTTTTGTCTAGATTGTTAATCACAAAATAGAAAAAGGGTTAATAGAATATACATCTGTCCTATTCCAGTGTACAAAAACCTGAAAGATGCGTAAGAAAAAAAATTTGAATTATAGACCATGGCGTTGCAGTTTTTTATTGCGTCCAAATGGCAACACATTGAAAATTATCCTATATAGAAAAAAAAATGAATAAAGAGGTATAATAAAGAAGGATTGTGTAAGTAACTAGGACTAGATACCGGTAAGACGGGTTATAGAGAAAACAACAAGAACAATAATAATAACGTCCCGTTCCAGAATGTTGTACTTCTTCTATTCGCCGATTCTATTTACATAATGTTACCCGTTCTTTTGGTCGTGTAACGTATTTCAAACGCTAATACAATGCAATTTTTTTCGCCCGTTACCATCCACAACTAACAATAAGAAAAAGAAAAACGGATGAGAAAAGGTATTCAACAGATTTTTCGCACCGACTTGCCTCGATGGAAATTTATAACCCGTAAATATGATAAATTAATATTAAATTCCATGTTAATTTGTTTTCATTAATTAACAAGTTTTGCGTTTTGATTTTGTTTTCTAAAATGAAATTCAACAACAACAATAACAACAACAACACAAAAAACAAAGTAACACCTGCTGTAATTCTAATTAAATTCTGATTTAGATTCAACATGATCAGCTGCCGACCATTAAAACTCATCATTACATTTTTATCGATAACAATTCTTTTGGGCGTCTCTTCGTATACATCCTCTAGTTAAAATTTGATTAGATGCAAATTAGATTTTATTGAGATATTCTTTAATATGAGCGTGTATTTAGGTCAGTCGATGATAAAAGGCGAAATTGCCACGTGTTGCAAGCCTTGAATGTGAATTTCGAAATTGTTGTTTTAGGGGACAAGGACCGCTTATTGCTGCTTAACAAGCAACTAATTAATAGTTTGCATGATTATTTTTTTTTATATATAATTTTAATTAAATCAAATGAAAATTGTTGCAAAATTCAATTAATTATCAATTGTCGATGCATTTCAGTGGGTGCCCTCATCTGAAATAGATAGACACGCCACCAAAAGGGAGACTGTTTAGTTATCGGTCAATTAAATCAATTAACGATCATTCGATACTGGGGTGATTGTATGATCTATAAATTTAAATATTTCCCAGCAACGGAACGATAACAAAATAGCGACAACACCCATTTAAAGAGAGGGCGAAAATGCAGCCAAGCTAATCTAACGTTAAAAAGCCCAACGGAAGTACGAAACTATATAAACGGTCGTCACATTTCCGCTGACAGTGAATTAAATTAAAGAAAAAAATTACGCAATTCTCTCCAAAAAACACACAATAATATTGGTAATATATTTATTTCATGGTTTAATTTTGCGTTCAATAGGACATAAACTTGAATTTTGGATTTAAGAAAAGGGTCGTAATTATTCGCCGCAGGTGCATCAAAAACTAGGGATTTTTCACCCCTTCTATTCCAGTGTCTGCATGAAAACCGGCCCCGAGCAGGTTTGCGTTCACCTGTGTGTTGGTGAAACGAAAAAGAAATAATCATAAAAAGCCCCACCGTTGAGATGACCACAAGAATTTTGTTAATCACAAAGAAAATCAAAAATTACAACCACCCTCACAAAGGTCTTGATTTTCTCTTTATTGAAAATACCGAAAGGGTTATTTAGAACAAAGCTATCGAAAAAAAGAGAGAATAATAGCTAGACAAAACACTTTTGACCTAACTGTAAAATCGCATCGTTTCGCCCCAATTAACTTTGATTGTGGCTTTATACCTGGAGTTTTGGTAGATTCAATCAAGATCTTTCTACATCCACGTTTATTTTTTTTTCTCCACTTATATTAATCCATGCGAACCCTTTCTTCCTGTCTCATTAAAGAACTAGGCCACGGAAAGGGTTAAGCGATGTTGTAAGATGATGGGAAAAACGGGCACCTGCAAACCGATCCACGCCACCATATGTCTGTCTTCTTGAAATATAGTACAAGAAATGAGATTATCGAATAGAAGGAAGGTAGAAACAAAAAAAAATCGAGATATAAACGACACTAAATTGAAATTAAAATCGATACTTTGATGCGATAGTTGGATTTTTCTATGGGGAAAAATAAAACTTTATTACTGCAATTCCACAAGTTTACTTCTCATTTAATTCATTATTAATGAATGTCTTTCGCATTTCATGGAAACATCTGGGCTGAACTGTGATTACATGCGACAAGATTTAGTTTTTGTACTAGGGCGTCCCTATAATTTTGGCCATCCGTAGATGTGCAAGACGCGTTTTAACCGCCCTTTCAATCGTAAAAAGAAATGATATTTTTTCACAATATTATTAGGGACAATGAAAAGCCCATAGGACGTAATATGAGAAAATATGATCAATTTTGGCCACCTCAAAATCTTGACCGCCCGGATTTCTTGCACACCTTAGGACGCCCCTGATTTGTAGTGGACTTTTATACCGGGTTATTCACGTAAGACTATACATACAGGGTGTTGGATCTAAATCCTATTAGTTGACGAATGATTCGAAATAGTATATTAAAAAACGAGTTTCAGAAGTTGACTATTCCTGCACGAAACCAAGTTTTTTAAGCT